>BGPT01002160.1:111167-146810 GCA_003297045.1 Symbiodinium sp. clade C Y103 | reverse complement strand
CCCCATCACACCATCCGGGCGTTTTCCAACGTTGTCGGAACACTTCTGCACCTCAGACAAGGCAGTGCTGGTTCGGAGAACCCTAGGGCTGGCGGGTCATTATATACATATTGATGCTTAAATCATGTCAAATCAAGCGAAACCCCAAGTCTCAAATGGTGAATTCCTCTGCCATTGATGGCTTCAAATTTAGCATCCATTCACCAATCCCCAGTGCTCATGGTGACATCACTGCTTATATCCCTGTTCATGTTGATTAACTGTAACCTTGGTGAATCAATGGATGGGTTGTCTCAAAATGTTGGACCCCCATTACATCCCCTGGTTTATCAGAACTCTCTCTCTCTCTCTCAAAGTGGCCATGCAATGAGTGCCACCCCCTTGTCTTTTAAGACAAACCTGGAATTCAACCATCATAGCCTGCATTTACCGATCAATATTTCGCATTAACCATGTGCCATCATCAACCAATGATTCAATGGATGTTGCTCATTAACTTCCAGTCAACCCCATCAATAACCAACTATGAACCCCATCATACAATGGATATTTCTGACCCCCTTTACTCATCAACTATAAGCTCCATTCACTATGTTTCTGTACAATCAACATCAATACAATTAGTCAAATATACAGAGTACACTCAACCAAGTATAACCCTCATCAAACGATCATTACACCCACACTAAAATCCCATTGAACTCACACTACATTCGCATTAAACCCATAGAAACATTTACTAATTCATCAAAGTTGTCAAACATTTTGTTTACAAGATTTTGTATATAGATTTATACATATATATCATTATATACACCTATCAGTCTACTGTACATAATCATGTCGATCAGTCCACAGAATCATGTGGATCATTGACGTTTCAACATGTGTTTCACCAATTAAACCACTGGATCTGTCCGACTCATCGTCTCATCCCCCGCCGTTCTCGATGCCCAAGCTTCCAGCTTTCAGCAGTGCGCAGCCGTTGTGCTTCGCCGCGTACTCTGTGTGGTCGTGGCCTCCAAGGACCTAGAACCCGAGCTCAGCTGGGCTGCAAAAAACATCCCATCTTGCGGTAATGTTCTTGTGGTGTTGCTTAATATGGGGTAATTTATGGGATTTTCTCATTTCTTAGCGTCATTGTTTTCGCATTAAGGGCTTTTGGGAAACGTATTCCGTTGTATCATGTTGTCCTTCAGCAGTCCCCAGAGTAAGGAATGACCAGCAGCTCCTTTCTCCACAGATCCACTGAAACCAGACCGAAGCGGCGGTGTTCATCTGCCCACTAGTCATAAAAATGGTAGCAGAAAGACTCAAGAGGGCTTCGATACAGCACTCCTTGCAGCCAAGAAGCTGCATAGATCCCCACAGCGCAAGCTTTTTTCGCCAACCTTGAGTCAATTTGCGGAGCATTCTTTGTGTCTCTTTAAGTCTTTGCGCTACGTATGTGCTCTCGACGATAGTGAACACACAATGATACACATTATCAAATGGATCTGCTGCACTACATCTATGATCCAAAGCACATAAATACCTTTGTTGACTCAAGGTATCTTTAAGTGTTGAACGTTTTGACATTAGAAGCTCAAAAGTCTGAAGCGTATGGGTTACTTTTTGCCTGGAAATTCCTTCAAGGCATCCTCCGGCCACTATCCAACATGCATGTACCATCAATGTCTGGAAAAGTGTTGGTCTTGTTCTTGCTGTCTTCTCCATCTGTGCATATGTTTATACATTTATACATATATCATATTGATTCGTCTGAACATTGGATACCCCAATCCGACCAGTGCTTTGTCATCATGTTCATTATTCAAACGGTCATTCTACGTCATTTTGAGTGATTTAGGGGTATAGATTATTTTCAGACATACCAATATACAACAGCACAGAACGGTGCCCACGCAGCCAAGCAACTCGATGTCGATATCCAGGTCTTGATGCGTTAGTGCCTCAAGCGGAAAGCATAAAATACCCCAAACTATGAGAGTGAAACTGGTTATTTTGTCCATCATCCAATTCTGGGACACTGTGAAAGCTGAGACATAGAACTATAGAGCTTGAGACTTCTGAAGATGATGGCTTGACATTTTGAGGACAGGTCCCTGAAATTTGCTGGACCAAGGGAGCACCAAACGTCCAAAAATGAGGCCATTTCCCCATGGCTTGAATAATCAAGCAAATCAGCTACAGCTACATTCAGCTGCTGATCATACTTGCCATATCCTGTGCAGATCCTGTGCACATTGGCTTTGCCGGATCTATCTCAATCTATCCCGTATGCTTGATAGTGCTGGTATATTTACCTACATGTGGGCCATTTTTGGGGTCAATGTTGGCAAATCTTCCAGCACCACCGAGCATTTGGGTAATGACATCGCCAGGGTGCGACCACGGCGTCCACCTTCTGCGCTTCGTCGTCTTCCAGATGCGCTTCCATCCTGGGAGGTCAGAGATGCCACCAACAAGCACCACCATCATGTTTCGAAGATAACTCAAAATAAAATCAAATAAACAACCATGAATTGCCCATCCAATATCATCCAATATCATCCAATCCCATACACAATGATCATCCAAATCCCTACAGTTACAGCCGGTTTTGAGGAGGCCATCCAGTCGTCCAGCCCAGCTGCAAGCTTTGAGACTTCTCCAGCGCCGCTTCGTTGCAGGGCTTCGCCGAATAGATCGCACCTCCGAAGTCGTCGGGCGCCTCGGGCCGCAGAAAATTCTCCGCAAAGGATGCGTCATGACCAAACATGCTATGAGCAATAAATGGAAATCAACATATTTGGCATTTTTTTGACTAGCATTTGGATGCAAGCTTTTTGACTATCATTTGAATGCAAGCGGTAGAAGGGCGAACTTAGAATACTGGGCCTTTGGCGTTGTAAAGGCCTGGATCATTGGTGCACACCCCCAGTAGGCACACCTGTCTGGAATGGTGTCCATCCTGCAGGAAATGAATGGCATGGCCATGGCATTTCCGGTATTGAACTCTGTTTCAGCCAAAGTTGAAGACCCAAACTGTTGTCTTGAAAAAATCTAGGAATTTCAAGACCTACAACTCTGACTTTGAATCACTTTGACGCACATGTTTGTCATGGTTTATGATGATTTGTTGGGGTCATGAAAACTCAAACTGCAACTTGTCCCTCCTTGGACAGGCCGACAACGCTGGCATAGCTGGGGAGCCGCAACCTCGAGCGGCATCAACAAAGAACTGGACAAGGAGAAATTCAATAGCCATACAATAACCACAGCAACATTAATGCAAGAGTGAATTTACAGCCATGCGAAAAACTATTTATGTTAAAATCACAAGAACACAAACAATAAACGAATAACCATAGCATCTACAACAACCACAAACACTAGCAGAACTATTGCAGCAAACAGCAACAGTGAACAGGACCAAGCCCACCGCAACGGTTATCAAAACACAACAATAGGAAGAGATCAACAAAAAAACAACAAACAACATACAAAAACAACGAAACTTCAACTGTAGAAATGGTGCAGGATTAGGGAATGGCTCAAACTTGGGGCTTCACTTGACCCACAAAATAAATCATGCCGACGACACCATCTAAATTTGTGATCAACAGCGTTCCTAGGATTATCTACTGCTTAGAAGAAGGCACACATGCCACTGCTACCAAATACACACTCGAGATATCTTCCCTGCTGTATGTCCTGATTACGACGCACCAATGAAATGTTCTAAACATAGCGGCCATAAATGGCCAGAACCAACATCTCCAGTTACAACTTTACGTCAATTGAATGGCTATTATTCTTTTTGTTTTCCTATATCTTGTACGAGTAATATACACTATATAGACTATATATGACTCATATACCTCTACACATATTTTGTAAGCCATCAGCCACAAGAACGCCAGGTGTTGAAGATCTGCCGGGAGGCTCCTTCCACAACTCGGGCATATTGGTATTGATCCAAACGCCACCACCTGAGCAGCTGGGCTAGAACTTGCTGGGGAATCCACTGTGGAAAAGCCGTTGAGACAATAACACATCTACCATTTGGGGATGGTTTAGAATATATAATTTGGTTTACCATGGTTTACCATGTTATCATGAAGAGCATGGTGGAAACTGATGCTATTTTCAGAACAATTCATGGAATGACTTCTTAGAATCAAACGTCCTTGACCCAGGGACCATGGGCTCAAATCTGGGTTTGTCCAAAAGCAGAGTCTACCCCAAATCGACTAGGTGACTAGTTTCAATTGGTATCATATTCTCCCCGCTAAATGATACTAAATGATGGTAAATCAATCTAAATCATGTCTAACATTGAATCTAGTGCTGCCCCAGGCACGTTCATGCCATCGCTCCACGCGTTTCTTTAGTGCCGGCAAGCCCACGTCCGCCTCGTGGTTTCCGAAGCAAGCCTCGCTCAAGGAATTGGGAGGAACCAACCACTTTTTGTTTCTAGGATGTTCTGTGTTCCTTAGTTGGGTGCAGTGGTGGCCACTCACCATCATTCAATGCACCAAAAAAGATGACAATTGAAGATGTTTACAACGATTCACAGTGATTGTTGAGTTTGAGATTACTTAAGTATTGATTGATTGTTTGATCAATTATATTGACTAATTGATGGATTGGTAGAGCGATTGATTGATTTAAGGTGTTTTGTTCTCAACCGAACATCTATGGTTTCATCACGTGGCAGAGCCACACCAACCCCAATGGCCAACACAAGTTCATCTGTAGTGTGCAATAGTAAACCATACCCATCCATACCCCATATTTCTCTTGCCCCTCTCATAATGCAGATATAGAGTATCAACAATTATCAACAACAAAAAACACATCCCGTGAGGGGGGGAATCATGATGTTGCCTGCTGGCTTAATCACATTGGTGATTCTTGTAAATGTTCCGTGTATTTGATCCAATGACGAATCTGACCCTGTTGCCAAATGTGGCCAGGTCACGTACTGCACTCCACTCTCCAGCATCACATCCTTAAGGAGTAGCACAAACTGTCAATGCTGGGAAGTATGGGAATAAATTGCCGACAACATTGAATTTGTTTAATAGCACCAAACAGTATAATACAACATGGGTTGTCTCCGTCTAATTTCAATGGTTTCTGCCATGGGTGGGAGGTTTTGGGGTGCAATTCCTTCTCGGTGGTCACATGTTCAGTTCAAACTTAAAGATAGAACTTTGCCAGCGGTACAAAGGGTAGGGGTGTGTGTGTGTAGTTTTACAGTTAAGTTATATATATGTATGTAGATTTGGCAGTGTGGAACTACAGACATTGGATTGGTTTAATTGGTATTAGTATTAAACATGAAAATTGTTAACACCTGCGATGTTTGCCTTCAATTTCAACATCACCTATTGGTCACGTTTAGAACTCCACCATCTCAGTGTGTATCCAGTTTGTTGAAATCATGATCTCATGATTTGGTGACCATCAAATCCCCCATATGATATGGTTATTGCAGCGCAAGAGAACCATCTAGTTGTAGTTAGCCATGGGATTTTTGCCGAAAACATCGACTGAAAATCTCATGAACTTCATGCCAAATCAGCCAAAGGCTCCACCATGCCTCGACCTTTGTCCAGCGTACTCAAGGGATAGGGCGACAAAAGGTCACCACCGATACTCACAACGAGGTTCTCTCGCCGCAAACCCATGGAGCAATCCTGGAGAAACATGCGGCACTTCCCGGACACAAGCCATATGGGAGATTTCAGGATACTTTAAAGGGTGATATATGATATGATATGATCGATTTAATTGTGATCATATCTAGCCTTAAGAGACATCATATTAGGAATAGGATATTGTCACACAGGGATGTCGTGGGATATTCACCAATGGGAAGATCATCCAATTCCACACGGGTCCAGGTTTCCACGGTCCAGTGCCAAGTGACATCCAAGAGCTTTCGCAGCTTGGGCCTGACGCCGATGTCTTTGTTATCGACCGGACGAATCAACACAGAAGGGAACTAGGGTACCCCCAACATTTGATGGTTGATCATCACTTTCCCGACATGAACATGTTGGTGTATTCTCCATTTTTGGACACACCCTAGTCGTATCAATAGTATCATTCGTTACTTATATCATGTTATATCATTATGTCTCATTAGTATTGTATAATATCCCCGCAATATACCATGAATATCCCATCTATATCCCATTAGAAAACAGTCAAGCTGCAAATTGTCCATAATGTAGACGTCGTTGATATGTACAAAGCGCATGCGCACGACGTCATCGGAGTCCGATTCCTTGGATTAGTGGGCGACCTGTTGGGTAGAGGGCCACTGAAATTTTCTGAGGCGCTTTCTGGGCATCAATGGATTGGTTTTGTTGGGAAAATCTACAGGAAACCAATGGAAACCATGATTTTTCATGATTTTGTCCGTGCTCATTTTCACATGGAATATGCAAGGGTCTCCAGCAACAAATTGCCTAAACCATCCTAAAGCAATCCATTGAGGGCAACAGTCTACTGGAAAATTGGTATGTAATGGGAGGGAAAAACATATGGAATGGGTTCGACCAGGATTCAACATGTTTTGATTTACCATGATTTACCAATATGGACTATGGCCTTAGATTATCTTAGACTTAGATTCAAGTGAAAGCACCACAGCTGCTCTCAGCAGATCACATCTGGAAACCTGGGGCATCACCAATGAATCAGCCCCTAGCTCTCAGTTCCCAACAATTTTGGATCCCTGACCCACACCCAAACCTACTGTGAGCTTCAACAGCGGAAAATGCTGATTCTACTGCGTAGTTCATGATGATCACGGGGGATGCTCGTGGATTCATCGACAATCCGAATGTTTCCCACTCCACATACTTCGCAAAGTTAAAAAGTTGATTCGTGCTGTTGCACAAGGGATACTTGTGGAACAAGCAATGTCTCTTTCGTCACTCTGATCTTCCTTCAATCAGTTTCAAGGTCTGTACGTAAGTATGACTCCAATGATCCCCATTATATATAACATTGTGTCACTGCAGTTGAGCTGCAGCCTTGGACTGCAACATCCACAGCGCTTGCTCATCGTGTGGTTGGAGCCTCTGTCGATTTGGATCTGTTCCCTGCCCCTCCGGAACCTCATCCTGCTTGCGGCGACGCCTGCGGGTCAGCATGACCATTCTGATCAAAGAGTCTACATTGGGCTGTCAAGAGAATATCCCCTGAGATTCTTCAGTACTTCCCGCGGATTCTGCACAAAGACCATGTGTGACAAAAATAAGGCACTGGGCGACAACGACCTTTCAGACAGGAAATTAGTCGCCAACCCAATTTTCTGAGCTATCCTGCCAAGGTACATCAACTCCAACCACAAGCTCCACTATGTACTACCAAAATCTACTAACCCCTTCAGTTGCACCTAAGACATCCTAAAACCAACCCAAATATACCAGGAGCATTCCTTTCTTTAACCTACCTGAAGATATATTGCTCCAACCCATTTCGGCCACACCTGCCCAGCCAGTATCCGAAGGCGCCAGAAGTGACGGCAGAGATCAAGACGGAGATCAGCATGGGCCAATCCCCGCACTGAACACAGGATTTCCAACAGTCTTTCCTCTAAACACATGACATACAGTACCATATTGAAATCTGGGGATGAAGCAAGTTGATCTTAGCATACCTTAGCTACATATGCAAGTGTGGCTTAAGCCACCCAAGAATGGGGCAGTATCCTGTAAACCCCAGGAAAAACTACATCCCGTGGAGGATTCTGTGAAGCCATAGGGCCTATGACGTGTTTGTTGTTGGTCTGTTGTGCCAGCAAATCTGATCACCAAGGCAGGTGTTGCTACGGACATCTTATGATCCACTAAAGTGGCTGTGTGTCAAAACTCGTATGCCAAACATAGTATTTCATAGGTGTTCAATGGTAAAATGAGGTAGAATGATCCGCAACGGCTCCTGTTTGCAGCATACGCAGCTGGTGCTGACATATTCTGGTGTTTCCGTGCGTCAGGCACTTCCCATAACTGAAAATGACCCCGCAAGAGTATCGAAAGCCAAGTTGACACGAATACATATTATCAACATGTAACATATCTATAATATACTTTGATATATTATGTATGTTCGCCAACAACAAAAACATAAAGAAACCAGCAATGATCTCGCCACCCTAGGAAAGATTTGGCAAGTACTTTGAGTACCCGGTGGGAGGACAAGACGGTAATCAATAAAAGTCATACATCCCAGTATTGCGACTGGTTGTGTCTCCAAGGTTGGTGGGCAAGATGAAACTCGTTGGTTACGACTTCCATCCCCACTTTTGGTTGCACCTTCCAGTTCACCACAGGAATATTTCAAGCCTTCCCCGAAAGTTCCCATGGACTTACACTCTGACCCCGTGATGTGGACCCCGTTCCATCTAACTGAGGAGCTTACTTCACGCTGCCCACAAAGAGTTAGAAACTGCTCCAGACTTAAGGAGCACACAACAGCAACTAGATTAACACAAATTAACTACATTGCAGTGGAAATTGGTGAAGTATATGGTGGAGCTGGCTCGAAGTTGAGAGTCCACAGGGTCCAATCACCTGACAGGTTTATGGAAAATGGATAGGAGCGATGGATTTACAATACATTTTTTCCAATTTGTTGATCAACAATTCAAGGATCCAAAGCTGCACGCAGTCTCTGAGGTGCGGGGCACATGTGAAGGCAAGGTCTTGCTCAGGTAGAAAGTTCGAACCCCTGATCCGTACGGATGGATGCTGGAGCTTGGAATGATTTCGGTCTCATGGGGATAGGAACGTGTCAGATGGGGTAGCCCCAATCCGATCACCAGGGATATCTGTCGGAAAATGCGGAACCCCAATTCTAGAGGATTCTCATAGTTTCGAATCATTTTCCGGACAGCGGCAATTTTTGGATATCTAGATGCTATTTTTGAACAAGCCCGAAACAAGCAAATAATTGGGATGTTGGACAACTATTCCATGTAAACAATTGGAATATATTCCAACAAGAAATGGGTGGACAAAATCATGAAACAGCAACACTTCTCCACTTCTTGGTGATATTCATAGAGGATATCAGCCAATAAAAAGTTAACGGGGTTTATCAGTTTATCAACCAACAAACATCACTGGGGGGGGGAACCACCTTGTATACTTATCTCACTGGCATCAGAATCCTGGCATCTCCTGACAAATTGCTGACTCAATCGCACATGTTCGAACATAGGATGGACGGGAAACGCTGAGTGGGATCCTGATGACAGTCAACTTCCTTGCAAAGACCAAATAAAGGCTATGGATTGTGAGACGGGTTTGAATGTCCTCAAACAACTGTAGGTATTAGCTATAGATATAGACAGTAGATAATATAAAGTGGAGTTCAGTAATTATGAGCAAAACCCAGTTGAAATCACCATGCAATTACTTAGTATTGTTGGAGGGTGCACTCATCTTCAAGGCTCCCCACGGGGTGTTGGCAAAGTTTTCAGTGAGCTCCAAGGTCAAATCATGACCTCGGCGTCTCATCAAACGCTCATGGGTATGGTATTCCTGATGTGGTACACACAGGCACTCTGCACAGTGGATTTCAATCAGCGCTCAAACAAACCAGCTTGATAAGAAATACGCACGACATACAACGACCATCGTTCCTCTCCTCACTGCACCAGCCGCACTTCATGTGAAGTATAGCTCTGACTGTGTGTCCGAAATGAGTGATAGCCCAATCATTGGTTTTCCCAGTTACTGGCAATACGACCTGACCCAAAACCATGGAAAACCCAACCGAAAATGCCACGTTCGATCTCACGGCCATGTCATCTAAGCTGCCACACCCACTGCGAGAAGTCGGCTGAGCCGTTGCCTGAGAACGGGCGAGAACGAGTCCCACCCTGGAAGCCTTGGAACCATTGGAGGAAGCCTTGGGGCTGAATCCAGTTCCTACTGGAATGTTATCTCATCCAAAGCACTACGGATAACTAGTGTATTTGGTCATGTTTTCATCTGACACGGCTGGGCTTTGGGACTACATGAGCCAAACCGATGACTTTGGGACCAGACCTTTTCCCTGAAAGGCTATTAATTATATAATTTAGTTGGATAGTTTAGATATGTTTCGATTCTATATCATACACCTGACTTCTGTCTATTTATAAAAAAATCTCTGCATGTTCACCTGAGATGGTTTCCAACTAGAAAAGCCTCAAGATCGGTCAAGGCTTGAGGTCAGCGTGGCCGAGAGCCAGGCCAAAGCTGGCGCATTGGAAGAGCCAAGTCTTGTTTTCCTCGCAGGCGTTTAGACGGTTTAGCACTCATCTGTTCCCCAATAGTAGGTTCAAGTATAACATGCATTTAAAAGAAATGAATTTTAACTAATTTAAAGTTATAATATAAATAAATACATGAATATACAACCATTTACAGCAGGTACTGGATCTGGTCATTTTGGGGCCCATGTAATAATGGGTGGTATCTAACATATATTGGGGAAATGCAATTACACGACCACCATTTCAGACAATGCTTACAACTTTTAAACCGCCACCCAGGGAACTTTAGAGACCGCGGTCTGCGCAGCAGTGACCCACACCTGAGCCGAACGTTATAGGCTATAGGATGCTGGTGTCTATTTAAGCCAGGCACAGGACGAAGCACTTGGAGCAAAAATCAGACTATATATGATATATAAATCAAATCCGCATGACGATGTAACCACAACAGGAACAGTCTCCAATCATCAGCATCAACCGTTACTGTCCTTTTTTGTTGAAGATTCTTTGAAGGAACCAGCTCACCCAGCTCGCCAACCAAGCAGCGGGTCCTTGTGCCAGCAAGCCACCGCCTCGGGCTTCACCTTTCGCCTGGCGAGTAGCTGGAAAAGATCCGTACGAGTGCGAGGATTCTCCAATTCAAAGCCCAAATTTGAATGCAAGCTTTTCAATCGCCATTGTTTGATGACACTGGAGGGTCATGGAGGGTCCATTTTTCTGGTGAGATCCTTCCATGACAAGCCCAACCATGTGCCTCCTGATGGCCCACCAGCAGGGTGCCCAGGCATTTCAATGCCAGCACGATCCTTGGCGCAACGCCATGGAGACGGCCATCATCAGGGCCACTCCACTGGGCTCCTGGCGAGCAATGGGCCAGGAGACTCCAATCTCTGGCAATACCTGGGATCACAGGATCCAGTTGCTGGCAAGGAACCATAGTAGCAAGTGGAATTTCCATGGGAAATGGTAGCAAACATATGATCAAAATTGATCACATATGGGGGAAATTAATTGAGTATGGAATGGGATTCAGGGATGCAGCCATAGAATTGGCTGGCTCCTGCACTGCAAATGTTTCAGCAAACAAGAACAGCCAGGAGCAGATACCAACTTTATGACAAATTCCCAGCCTCAGCTTCATGTTGGTGAGCCAACAGTACCAATTCTTCAGTGCCATTCTGTTCGCATTTGAGCCACGCATCCAAACATCCAACGTTCGGCGCAACAAGGCCCTGGCGATGATTCAAGATTCGCTCGCACAGAATGGCAGCAATGCACCTTGGATTTCGGCCACTGTTTTTGACATATGGCTATGAGTCCAATCCTCCCCATCTTGTGCATATTGAGCAAGGCCTGTGCACTTCCAACATCTTGTCTTGATATGTCTTGATGCCATGGTTGACAACGGGGCCCCGGGCAAGCTGACGACCGCCACTTGCTCCATAACCTTGCAGAAAAGATGTTGTGGCTGAACCAGAGGCAATGACAATGGTTGCCTCGGTTACCTTTCATCAATGACGTTGTACTTCAAAATCTGACAAGTGTATTGTGATATATTGTGATGATGTGTCATAATATGTCATGCTCATACATTTGCTGGTGTCCGACTACCAAAACACTTATCGACCTGACCGGGAAAATCATTGGTGGCATGACCCATATTGGTGAGAGGTCTGGTTTATGGGATGCCATAACAATTGTCCAATCCGCCGTTTGGCTGAAAGAAATCGACAAGGTAACATATCAGAGTTTCATAGAGTTTCCAATTTCCGACTGTTATTCATGGTACCTGTATATTATATTGATGTATATTGCAGGTCCATGCAGTCACACTTTGCCACAGGTATACCCAACCATTATTGTCAATCAATCCCCATTCATTGACAGCATCACAGCCTGCACAAACTGAGTGTCCCTGACAGGCTTGAGGAAAACACCATTCCTGACTGTAAAACAGTCATGATTTCTAGCATTCAGATGCATTGGGCACTCCCTTATCGGAAGGCGGTGAAGTTGAATGAGCAATAATCATCAAAATCTTCGGAACGAAACAGGGATGGAAAAGAAACGTTTTTGAAGCGTTGTTAATCAATTCTGATCATCATCCCTGAATCAAAGATATTTGAAACTACCAACCAGTTCCATGTTTATCATGTTTAAAATGGCATTAGTTGCTAGCAAAGCTGGGAGGTTCCTAGGAGAATGGCAGAATGGACAGCCCCACCTCAGGCCATAAAGTAGCGGCCGGGAATTGGACTCCTGGGAGGAAAACCACAATCCAGCGTGATGTTGTTGTATGGGTATGGTTTAATGAATCAAAAACTATCATAAACTATCCGCAAAAGGCTGCAAACCTTCCCAAGTTCAATTTATTCCATTCAAAGACTTCAAGCATTTTTAGATGTGTTTAGATGGGTTTTGGCTGTTTCTTGTTGGGTGCGGACGCGTCCGAAACAAACAAACTCCGTGAAACGTCTCTACAGCATCTCCTGAATGTTTGCTTTCGGAACAGCATCCTTGGCACGGGTTATGGGATTATATGGGATTGGCACATGGAACCCAAACATTGCAGTGCCATCGTGAAAACATGGCATCTAATGTCTTTGCAATCCCATCATCATTCAGGATCTCTCACAATGGGTATAGTAGTTATAGTAACCCATATCAACCCCTACAGTATCAATGGGGGGGATGACCATCCAATTTGCTTGGAGAATGAAACACGTCTTGGCCATGGCACACATGATGTTTTTCCGATCATCCATGTGGCACCCATCGTTTGACCTAGAAATGGCTGGTCATGTTGACGACTAAACTAATCGATGATGATCAATTGGATGTATCATGTAACCCACAAGATTCCGGAGAGCCGGAGAGTTAGAACATTTTGACCTATAGATCTACTTATAGATACCTATAGATACCTACAGGATTCCTATAGATACCTATAGATACCTATAGGTACCTTAAAGGTATATAGCTGCATGATACCCACTTACGCATTTCGCCAAGGCGCAAGCAGCTGCACCCCGAAGTTGCTGCAGCCTTGGAACTGTTCAGAGCCAGGGAAGTGATAAAACCAGGTTGCTATCCCGGAGGTGATGCTAATGCTAATGCTATCGACATTGTGTGACTATTGTGTATCTATCTACAAGAATGGGATATCAATGGGTTTTTGGGTACATGTGTAGGCCAAACAAAACAAGGATGATCTGGGCAACTGGCAGCTAAAGCACCTCTTGAAACATGACTTGATGCAGAACGAATCAATGGTGGATGATGGTGGTTGGCTGGTTCAGCTAACTTTGTCAACTTGTCATCCGAAAATCAACCTCTGCGACCAGTCTCTCTCTGTGCCCAACGGATGAGCATCAAGAAGTAACTCGAATGCACCTGAGAGCTGCATTGTCAAATACCACAGATGGTGGCATTCATGATCACAAATCTCACACATTCATTGAACTGCTTGTGCTTATCTCATCATATTCACTATTTGTGGCTGTGGGTGAAAACTGCTGTTCATCCCAAAAAAGCTGGGATATGCCATAGGATTGGATGTTCATCCCGTAAAAATGTGCGGAAAATCAATGCTTTTGACCCATCCCCATCTTCACCACACAGAATCGCCATGCCTGAGGCCACTCGTCTGCTGCCTGCGTAGTCATGGACACAAGCTAGAGTGATTCGGAAGTTATCATTCCAAGATATTCCAAGCATTTCAGGAAACCATGAAAATCAGTTCAACCACACCAGTCCCTGACAGTCCCAGTGTGTTTTTGAACTTCAACTAACTCCCTCCAGTACGCTGGCGGACCACGCTACCTTGGGCTTTGGGCTTCCAGGCCATTTCTGAAAGATCCAAAGCACTCTTCTTCAGGACCTTCGCCACCAGCTCCATGAAGCTTGGCACCTGGGACTGTTGCCGCCCGACAAGAGACATGGGGGGCGAGATTTCCGTGAAAGGCTTTTAGATTGTAGTTCAACACATATTCTATATGTATTGCTTTTCAATATCGTGGGAAACACTAGGAAATGAATCGAAACATATTGAAACCATCCATTGTTGGGGGGGTTGCTCAACTTGATCCATGCCTACATCCTAATGAAAGTTACGAGTACTGGTTACGTGACAAGACATAGTTGCCAAATGCTGCTAGAAGCTGGAGCCTTTACACTTGGTTCACTGTGACTGCGGAAAACTGCAGTTTTTCTTTTGCTCGCTACTGATATGGTGTTGTTTCGGATCCATCAGACTGCTACTGGTCGACTTGGACCGAAAAGTCCAGGCAATACAAGCTCTCTCAGAATCAAAAAGTGTCTCTGAAAATCAACAGATTGCATCACACATCACTGAACAGCGATGTGAATTTGCGACAACGACTAGTAACACCACTGTGCGTCTGCGGCAAAATATTGACAGGACATGCTTCCCACCATGGTTGAAATGTGGCTGAGGCAAACGAACGTTGGCATGACCTCCCGTGTCAGTAGGTCTTTGGGCAGTACAGTATTTCGGGCAGCATGTGAGCCATTGATACGGGTCCATGGAATTGTTTTCCCGATTGGTGAGCGCCTAACACTGTTCCAAACAATATCTGACTCCAGGGTCCCGCGACCATACAAACGTGATCCGTCAACCTGATCCGGGAATTGGCAGCCGCAGTGGCAATGTGAATCTCATGAATCCCCAAAGTGGTCAGTACAAGGGTCAAAAGAAAGAGACACCATGCAATCACTGATCCAATCATTGATCATCATTAATCATCATTCATCATTATTAATGATCATGAATCATCAATCACCATTAGACACCAAAAATCACCACTAATCACCATTACGCCAAGGCTTGTGTGGTTGGATTTGGTTTGAACACTGCGCGTAGCTGGGAAGTGCTTCCTGAGGATCCACGATGTTTCACGGCCACCAGGGAGCCCCGACGCATTTTCACAGTCGAAGATCCGGTTGTGCGCCTGCTGCATAGCCTGACACCAAGGAAGAGATTGGGCGAAAATCATGGAGGAAAACATCATTTTAAAGAAAGAAACAGTGTTTTTGAAATTGTTGTCACTGGCGGTGTGACAATCGCTGACAATGATTGAATACAATCTCTCGATAGACACTGAGAGAAGCCCGACACTATGTCAATAAGTATTGTAGTCTTGCCACACGCGCTTTTATCTGTCCATTCTCAGAGCACAGCATACCTCTCAAAACCACACAAGTTAGGGTATTCCGCAAAATCATATATTATGCCATAGCCCCAGAAGCTAGATATCTTTAGAGTATACCATAGTAGAACTATCTACAAATGAACCATTTATAACGCTACAAATGAAACAATAGCCTCGCCTGGGGTATGCCAACGGTCGGCGACGGCATCTCCTCAACGTCTTCGATGCTTCGCCTGTGGTATCTTCAGCAGGGCGATGTGCTTGCAACCAACTGACTTAATGGTGATTTAATGAAACTTTAATCGGAAACTATGGGAATATGGTCTATAAATGTCTATAAGTATCTATAAGTGGGGATTTGATGGGATATGATGGGATATGTAGTCAACAACATGATTCGTATGGGCTTGTCCGAAGGTGGTACCTTCTTTTCAAGGTATCTGATTTTTAAACAAACCCACAGTGGGTCTACCGGTGCCAGTTGAGGAAAAAGAAGAGCTGTGCAGCGCATAGTTTTCTTCTGCGTTCACCTGGTACTTTCTCTGGGAACTCATCAAAACTTCTTAAGAAGAGTCCAAGAAATGTCAAGACAATTTCATGTGCAAAGCTCCTCTTCACCCCAAGTGTACCGGGCTACCATGAGATACCATGAGAATGACCTTTGATAAACGTAGAGGAGAATAGAGGAATATCCCGAAAGAACAGAACAATTGCAAGACAGAAGTGTCCTCGAAAACAGGACACCGAACTCACAAATTATTGTGGAGTCCAGAAGCAGATTCAGATTGACTGCTCCTAAGCTTTGTTGCCAAAAATGAATGTGTTCACCATAGGAAACCTCAGCAGCACATCCAAATATACAGGTGAAGTTGCTACCAGCTTTAGACCAAAATCCCTGCCTGAGCAGAGTCTCCAACGCTTCCTTTTCCAGCCGTTCCACAAATCGCCTCGGGCGATGTTTCCATCGATTTCTGGACATGTTGTACCAGTGGTAAACCTGGTCATGCCTCTACAGAGTTGATATGCTCTTGGCAGAAAGTATGTCCCACAAAGCACTTCCAAGAAGTGCATATTCATCAAGGAACCCACCCAATGGACATATGTTGTCAACTGAACAGATAATATAATTTCGTGTCACCGACCTATTACCACTCCAACAGAAAATCCAGTTTGAAATACAGCTCAAGCAGGGTGGGCATGCTTAGTTCCCATGACAGTGCCTATGAATATAAACCTGTCAGACCCTGATCACACTTTCCTCACTGCATAGCTACTACATGCTACTACCATGCAGCACATGGCTGTTCTGTTCTCCCTCTTGGACAAGCTTTCTGATGTAGCCCTTCCGCTTCACTCACACCAACAAATCCACAAAAGCCAAGTGCGGGCAAGTCCTCTTGGGAGAATATACAAAAACAGAAAACAAAGCTTTGCAAAACATTGAGTATCCAATAGTATCCAAGTGAGCAGCCCTGAATTAATCAACACCCACATTCTAAAAAACATTTGGCAATGCTATTTTGGGTTGGTCCCTCCCTATTAATCAACATGTGCCACTCCCCCTATGAAAGAACACCCTGCTCAGAAATCCTAATTGTGTGTTAGTCAGGATATACTTATTTGTTTGATGGTTTTAATTGTTGTGTATTTGTTGAAAAAGATTGAAAAAAGTAATGATAGTGTTTTGAAGGGATGTCCCATGCCCAATCTCACCATCTCACCCCATTGGCAGCGAGGTTGCCACTGAAAAGAGAAATCTCGACCCATAGGCAGGCAGTTTGGTTGTTCTCTTGGTATGACAAGCCCTAGTTCTTTAATTGGGGGGACTTTTACCTTCTAGGAAGTGGTATTCATACAAACTTGGCATTGTAGAAGATCATGCTATGTTATTACAAGAATGTGTGATCTATGGCGTTCATAAAGTAGCGAGTACCAACGGTTCCAACTGCTTCTACATGTTGGGCACCTTGCCTTGCTCCGCTCTCAGGTGCTTCACTGGCCTGACCGCTGCAGCCGGAGCTGACTTGACTTCGCTTTGTTTTCCCTAGGGTAGACCAACATAGATGTGGAAAACCCATGGTTTTCCGCAGAAAATTAATGATCTAAACATGGTCGGTTTTCCACATCTACAAGTTAGCAGAAGTTTACAGAAAACATATGTGTGATGAAATATTTATACTGTTGTTGGAGTCAAACCTACATTGTTCTGCACTTGACACATACTTTCCGTGGAATACACCTTCACATCGTGACAATATACATGTCTATAATGTGGGTTGCTCCTGTGGATGCATATCGCCCGGCTCAGTTTCAAAAGGGTCCGAGGACACAATCATCATACATCAACATACATCTACATACCAAGTAAATCCGGCTTGTACTATTACTATGATGTGCTATGGCAAGAATTCAGTTTTGAATAGATTGGCATGTTACCTAAGCTGAGCCTTCTTCCCAATCTTCTTCCCGGATGATTTGAGCCACTCGTACTCCCATTTGGGACATGATTTTAAAGAAACTGATGATGAACCATCAACGTTTGGGGTATTCGATTTTCCATATAACAAGCCCATAGGTTTTTTGAGTCATGGAGGTACCCCCAGTTCTCATCCAGATGCACGGCACCTGACTGGACTCAGCAGGCATCTTCCTGCGGTCAAAGTTGGCTTCCAGTGGGTTGTACAACTGGGCATAGCATGTACAAGCTACGAATAGCTACGATAAAAAGCTGTTACTAGTATATTGAATACTATATAATGTACTAGTAGATAAAGATACAACATGATACAACATCATATACAGAATTGTTGGGGTGATGGGCTACGCGCACATGGTGGGGTCGCTATATGTCGTTATGCAAGCAAATGCACATGGGATCAAATGGCCTGCCAAAGGTGGAGAATTAGATAGCAATTGGACACAAAATATTTCATCAACCCATTTCTCAATAAGCTTCGGTGACAATTGCACGCATTGTCAAGCATTGCAAAGATATGCAAGACCGTTCAAATAGATTCAAACACTCAAAGCAACTAGATCCCAAAGGATGGCTGGAGCGAAGACACATACCTTGCAGCCTTGCAGTTCATCTGGCACATGGATTTCCATGGTTGGCCTCCCCATTCTGCCGGTGTCTGACAAACCCAATATACTTATAAAGGACGCACGCGTCACTAAACCCTCGTCAAGACAGCTGTCTCTCAATATGACAGACACTGTCGACGCCGACGCACCAGAGTTATGGCAACCGAAGATCGTCCTTGGCCCCCAGCAGGCGCTTTAGCCCATTTACCCTGCTGTCATACGCTGGCTTCAAGCACAACGAGTTGGCCCCAAGGGCAATTGAGTAGCAGACCACCGCGACCCCCCACACCCGGCCAACGGTGTGTGGCACCGCAGAAGAACTGCAGTGCCATGGGTAAGGGGTCTGGCATGGAATACCCACGAAAAAAGTATGGGCAAACCAGCTCAGATTCAAGAGTCAATAGCGCAGTATTTCATTCAGCACATCTGTTTTAGATGTGTTGCATGACAGTGAAAGTGATTTCCAGCTCACCAAGAAAGCATCCAATTATCTAGGGTAGGGACGTGCATGTGCCAAGTGAGAAGCAAATCACCGACGCAAACCTTTCAAAGTTTGGGAAAGCGAAAAACATGCAGACTCATGTGAGTATTGATGTACTTAAAGATTCCTTTCCACGTCTAATTCTATAAATACAGAAATCACAGGTAGATTGCTCAATCCGAAGTTCAGCCCAAACAACAAGTCATCGCATCGGCATCGGCATGTCCTGCATTCTGGCGGGACAGAGCTGAAGTGCAAAAGTTCCCGCAAGACCCACCAGTTAGCCACTTCATTTGGATGTTTCTTAAAATAGGGGTTCCCCCTAATGGAACATCCTATTTAAATGGTTGATTTGGGGGTAACCCCATTCTAGGAAACCTCCAATTGATCAAATACTGTGCTCAAAAAAGGTAACAGGACTGCCAGGAACAAGGTGGAACCTTTCAATTTTTTTAATTTCCATGGCCTATGGTAGTGTCAACCCTTTTGGATTCCGCCCGATCGTGATCTTCAGAATGTTCATATCTTCAGAGACACTATATATCCCACTGCACGGAACTGCACGCTTGCCAAGTGGCAATAGGTATGAATGAGTCAAAACCTTGGCACCCTATTGTTCACAGCAAAAAGGTGGTCAAAGGATGTTCAACCAAAAAATGGTCCAATAGTAATCAATCCTCAAATGACCCTTGTGACAAAGAAACCTCTACAATGTGGTTGGTTGGTTCAAACAGACTGAGATGGCTCTATTCACCTAGTTTCAATCATGTAGCCCAGCGCAGATCCATACCCAACAAACCGTGGTGGTCAACGCCCAGCACCGCCTTGTTGCCAGATTTTCTTTCAGCTTTTGAAGCCTTCAAAACAACAAATGTCCCAGAATAATTGTATGTAATTCATACGTAATAGGTATATATAAATATATACAAATTTATAGATGTATAGTAAAGTATACTTTTGTGTGTCTTTATAATACAATCAGTACATAGACATGTCACATAAATTGATCGAATTAATGGCAGTTCCTGTAATGCACTACTTCCAAACACAAAATTGTAGGAATTTGAGAGGATGACTGGGCCTTGTTAAAGAAACGACAAAAACAGGACAAAATACAACCAAACTGTGTGTACAGAATCCACTTCAAGTGTTGAACATCTGCAAATAGTTGTGACCGAAACCATATATATATATTATATGTATATTATTTATGTTTTACTGAATGATATACAAACGAAAATCACGCAAAACTCATGGCAACGCTTCACGGTTGATGGATTTTTGTTGGATCACCATTCCTGGTTCACACTTCAACGGGCCACAATCACCGCCAGGGGCAACTACACATTTAGCTGGGTCATCATTCAATGGGATACGGTACCTGCTTGGTTTTGGTAGAAATGACCAACAAATCTGACCCTTTGTGGGTCCTTTCGATTTTTTGCGAATGGAACAACGATGCTCGTTTGGACATGGTAATTATATAGGGGGGCATGCTTTGCATACCGCTTATTACTTATCATATTTGCTTACTTGTTGTTCCATGGAGGTTTACCACTCTATATTCATTAATCCACGAATGTGAACGTGGGACATCTGGAGTGGACGGGTGGTTTCGGATGAATTTGTGTGTTGTCCGAAAATTTAGATGGAAACTTAAATGACTATCACAACAACTCTGAACTTGGGGTCGTCCATTTGCAAACAAACCCAAATATCATAGTTGATTGTACCCCCATAATTTCAATCTTATATCCCCCATCATACGCCCATTGTCTTCTGGATCCAATTTATTCCATGAATTTTCCATTGTTTCCACGCAATGAATCATCCCATTAGTTGTGGGTTCATTCAGCTCAATCCCCATTGAATCGATACGGATCGATGATACTCCCACTCAAAATCACCTTAAATCCCACTAATCCCATCCCCCCCTAAGTTTCAGGAATGGTCCCCGCATGAGAGTGGTTTTTTGGGTGGCCTTTAATATGAAAGGGAGAAGGAATTAATTATTCCCAATTCCCACGTGTCATCTCAACAATCATCCTATCATATAATATCCCTATGACTACATAAGAACTATGAACTATTATTAGCCATGAATAGCCATTAACCATTGTTAACCACTATTAACCACTATTAACCATTTCCCTGGGATAAACCAACATAGATGCGAAAAACCCACCATGTGCAGGTCATTTTCCTAGGAAAACCATCGGTGTTCCACATCTTTTTGTATGCTTACCCTAAGGTAACATTGTTCACCAAATCAATAGCCATTAAAATTAACCATATTTGACCATTATCAACCGTTGTTACCCTAACCATTGTTAACCACCATGAACCACTGTTGAACTAATAACTATTAATATCTATTAATCATCAATCATACCTACCCATTTTAAACACGACCCTGTTCACACCTGTTCTCCAACTTCTCGGGAGTCAACTCATCGACGCCGCCCAGCTTGGACAGGACCAGGCAACGGCTGAGCGGCAAGACTTGCTGCGCCTTCCGCCAGGGCAGTGGCATCCCAGGGGTTACCCAATGGATTCCATGAATTAATCGTGGTTAATAGTGCCGCACCAGTATGATGATCTGGGGCAACCTGGGCTGAAACTTCTACATCTCCATGATTTGTGATGATTTGCTCGTCAAAGAATTGGATGAAGGGAATATTTGCAGATCTAAAGGGACTGTATATTATCCAATCAGAAACGCTCCATTGGTTTCTTTAACCTTCAATGAACCAGGTCGTTGGTAAGTACCGCCCCATCTGTTGGTTGATAACGCCACCGTTTATGTCTCATACTACGTGCAGTGCAATCCTCATGTTTTTCTTCGAAATCTGAAAAACCAAGTTCTACTTGTTCATATTTCCCTTTCTGCACATACTATATTTCATTATGTAAAAAACCTCAAAATTGACTAATAATATTTCTCCGCGTGAAACAAAAATCACAACGGCCCTTTGATGCCTGGTCCAACAGTTGCGCTCCAGCACTCAACAGCTGCAGCAACTCCGCATGGCCGCGGCTGCTGCCACTTTCAGTGGCGCGAAAAACTGCGTCGGCCACACGGGCCTGACGAAGTGCATCCCATGTTGGTAAATGGTCTCTATTACCCCACACCTAATCCATATATAATTGATCATTTTCCACTCTTCACTACCAAAGTATATCTATCGCTACATTATGTTTTCGTCTTTTGGGAATTGGTACATGCAAACAAACTGCTCTTAGGGATAGCTAGATAAATAGACAGACGCATAGACAGAGAAATGCATACTTGAAAACGCACGATATGTGTCACCCAGAGAATTTGTATTTCATGGTATTTCACTCAGGTTGAAAAAATATTTCAAATCTATGCGTGCGTTGGTGATATTTGGTAAACATCAATGATATTCCCTCGCGTTGATACAAAATTCCACCCAACTGGTGGGTGAAAACTGGAGTATGCCCTAAACGCTGGATTGGAATGAACTGTTCACATGTGGTTCCCTGCACCTATAGGATCTATACCTATAGGACCTATATGGACCTATGCTAACTCTGGAGATCTGCTGGGGTTGAATTGCACTGACATTGATTGGCAAATCACAATTCTGAACGGTGAGAATAGATATGGACAGGTTTCCCTGCATGGCTTGATCAAGAAACCACCACGAAGACTTTCATTGAGGCATTCCCAAACTCATGCAGAAAACATGATTAGGTTTACTGCATTTGTTGAAGAATTGTGTCTCCAAATCTACACAATGACCGAATGTATATCACAAAATACAAAGTCCTAGATAAACAAACCAACCAAAGTAACACACACACAAGATATCAATTGTCAATGTGTTTACTCTAGATAGATAGATAGATAGACCGATAGATAGATAGATAGATAGATAGATAGATAGGTAGGTAGGTAGATAGATAGATAGAGATAGAGATAGATAGAGATAGAGATAGAGATAGATAGAATTCAAATGTCTTCACTCAACTCTGCCAGCACACAGCGCAGGAGTGCATCAAATCCACCGCAGCATGACCACATGTTGAAACACATAGGTCTCAGAGAGGCTGCGCAGATCCCTTGCCAACTCTTCGCTTTCCAGTCCTTTTGCTTCGCATCCAGGGCGGAGCCGGTTGGCAGCCAGGTCCAAGTCTATGACTGTGAACCCACCAACCTCAGACCACCAGTGGAAGGCATCCAGTACCGCGAGGCAAGCAACAAAGTGGGCGCTTTGCTCGAGCTCCAAGCGCCCCTGGACCACCAGCCGACCGATGAAGACTTGCCAGGCCATCCACCAGCAGCCCTGACTTCCATTTGTGGCATACCGCGCGGCCGCAAAGCTTGAATGCTCCGAAGGCCAAAGGACCCTCCAACACGGTTTCTTAGAATTCTTCAGGCGACAAGGCGTCGGCATGGCAGTCTCCAACACCGCCTGCTAGCAGTGACAGCACCGATGTGCAAATGTGCAAGGCGCAATGAAGCCGAAGAGCGTGAGCAAGTTTTCACAGAAAGTCTTAACACAAACGAGGTAGCTGCAGAAGGTGAAAAAGCATAGCTCAAGAGGTCTACCTTAGCTCCTAAGGTCCCACGGGAGAAGATGCAGAGGGAAGACATATAGATCTCAAGAGGTAGCTCAAGGTAGGGAAGAGAAGGGCTGGAGAGCCTAGAGAGGTGTCTCAAGCTTGAAGAAGCATGGGGTGTATCCGAAGATCAAAGCACCAAAGAAGACAAAGAACTTGGAGGAAACTTGATCATGAATCCATGACTGAATGAGCATCATAGCACTTGTCCGAGGACAGCTATGGAGCACAATGTCATGGCTTCTGGAAGCGCATTCTTTTGAAGTGAAAACTTCCACTAGTTGCCACGTGCTGGATAGCATTACTTTTACTGCCATGGTCACAAGCGAGGCCCCCCCGCCAAAAACGGCAATGTAGATTGCAGGCGAGCTTCGAGAGAATGCAGAGCTGGAAGCAAAGGGTGGCAGATCTGCAGTGATCCCACCACCACAGGTGATGAACGTCTTCTGCAGACTCCGCATGAGATGCCGATCCCCCCGATACCCAAGTCAGGTAAGCCATGGGAAGAGCCGTAGCTAGGAACGACAATGGCGCCATGAGCACTTTGGCTCCTCGGCCCCAGGAAACCTCAATCCGCAACCCCGTCCGCAGATAGGTTCTCACGTCCATGTCTCCGATGACTTTGCGTATGACTGGCATGCTGTATATAACTCTTAGCGCAACTTCGGACACAATGTGGGCACCTGAAACTCTGGCCGGCCCATTCGCAACATCTATTTTGCATGAAAGCATCCCGCTGGCACATGCCCATCGCGGCAGGACAAGGAGCAAATTTTATATTACTTTAGTCCTCATTGGGACCCAGTCGCAAGAGTAACCTCGCTTCAAAGTGGGGACAGGAGTGTGGACAAGGGATCTGTGTGGCAATATCCTCTCACACTACAGCGCTTCATCCAAGCAGAAACCATATTGCGCTTCCTAGAAAAAATTGGCCCCCTAATGGACCTAGGATATCCTAGGATCATGACATGCTTTCCAACAAATTGCCTGCCGTTGCCTTCATCCAAATTTATCGACTGCACGAGTTTTCAGCTTAAGCCAAACATCCTTCGAATCGGCAGTCGCGCCATGGTTGGCTGTGACAAATAAATACACAGCAAAACACAGCAAAACCCGATCCTTTCTTCGTGTCATTCTTAGCAATGGATATATACATGCTCCATGGGACCCCCAGAATTCCAATGAATGCGACGATTTCCACGCCCCGTCGTTGCAATCGTCGTAGTTGGACCAATATCCAGCAGCTCAAACCCCCTTGTTTTGTTAATGCCCATGCCCAGCCACCTCATTCACCTCATTGAGTTGACCCAGCTTGGTGTCGAAGCCAAGGCCTCCCTGGCAGAACGGCTTGGGAGCTCCCGAAAACGGGCTTTGCCACCCCAGTTATGACACTCTCATTGGGTAATGTCATATGATGATATGATGACTATATGATGATTAACCAATGGATATATGGGGGTTTCCTAAAATAGGGGTACCCCCAAATCATTCATTTTAATAGGATGTTCCACTATAAACCATCCATTTTTGGGTACCCCCATTTTAGGAAACCCCCATATTGGGGTTACCACAAAACAACCCCAAATCTGCAAATATTCCACCAGAACACCAGGCAATTTCTACCATCTGAACTATTGGATCAGGCCTCCAGCCATCCGCGCAGATGGCCCACATCGTCTGTTGCGGAGAGGCCGAAGGTCCTGAGATGCTGACGGGACGCTGTTGCTCGATTTGCCTGGGGTTCCCACCACAAAAAACAGAATAGAATAGATATATATATATATAATCGGAATATGATCAACACTATGAGTATATATGGGTATATATCATATCTGCAACAAACACATGAAATTTGGGGGGTGGCTGAAAATGGGTTACAATGCACCCTGAAAATATCCCAACACAACACTTTGAATCTAATGGAAAAAAGGTGATCAGTCATTGGATTTTGGGGTAGTAGTACATATTCAAGAAAAAAACAGATCCCCTTCGCTGCAGATTCCCCACATATCCCTAAATATAGGATTTCCCATTTGGATCCATTTCGAACATGAAAACTCACTGCCGCCAAAGCCAACCTTTTGGGGATGCCGCAAATTGTCCTACATTCTAAACCTTGAGAACCTGTTTCTGGCCAGATTCAATGCCTCAAGCGTTAGCTTGAACACAGATATCCCTTCAATTTGACGCGCAAATCCAAATTAAAGGTTTTTTTGCTCCTGACTTCGTGGTTTTGAACACATCCTCAAATGCTGACACACTATCCCATGGTCCAACCCGCACCATGTTGCATTGCCATGGTGGATCCTCAAGCAATACAGATATCCTGATAGTAAGTGGATGGTGCAGAAATGTCCTTTTTTTTGGATATCCTCAGAGGTTTCCAAACATGGCGCTACCCCCATCTCCCAATCCGCGCGCAGGCCGGGGCTCGGGTGCCACAACAGCCAGGCCCGCAAGATGCTCCGCCCCGCCGGGCAAAGCCATTGCACGGCCTTGCTCACCGTAACACAGGCGTCCTCGGCGCCGGGGGCCATGGGGGAAACCAAGGCACTGGCCATGGGGATTTGGCGAATATCATGGAGATGTCATGGAAATATCATGGGAATGTTAAGATATGTTAAGATGAAAATATCATGTGTCACTGTCACCATCAGCTGATTTTTTGGTGACAGATCGTCAATTTGGATCATGGCTTTGGGGGTGGACCATCTTGAGCCAAGGAACTGCTAGGGCCAAGCCGTGTTGGCGAATAAAGTCCCGAAGCCACATGCGGGGTTCGGGGGATTCACCTGCAAATGGGCTGGTGGGTTGCCTGAAATTCCTGGGCCTTTGTTCTGAACGATCTATCTAAATCCTGTACTATCTATGTCAGGGTAGGGGGGTTCAGCTGTTTCACTTACCTGACTGGATGCCTTTTGGTGCACATATAGATGTATATAATAGATAGATATACTACGCATGTATGATCTGCTGGAATGGCGGTGGCTTAGTGCCAATGGGGTGTTGGCCCAGATATTGTCGGGCCAGTCTTTTGTGCCAATCCCTGATCATTCCATTTCCCATCATTTCCCATCAGTCTACCGAAGAAGGGCGCGTCCAAAGATCCTTCAGTCATCTCCAAATCTACTCACTGGTTGGTTGACAAGGGCTCCCGCATGATAGTTTCACAATGTTTCACAGTCCCCAGTACCAAGGTTAGGATAGGATCGATGGATATTACATAGTAGCATCTTGCCACTACAACTCACTTCAGATTCTCATACTCTTCAGGTGATGCGCTCCAACACCCAGTAGGTGAATGGTGGTCGATTCGTCTGGTTCTAAGTTTCCTTGTGATGCAGTGGCATTTTAGAAGCAGGACCCCACTCAGGATCCTCAGTCTTCACTATCTACCATGATTTGAATCTTCATATCCCAGCCAGTGTACAACCATCCTCTTCTACTGGTTTGTCCATTGAACAAATCAGTCTTGGACATGTTCAAGGAGTTCCAACGAAACTATTTGGGTGCGGCTCAAAATTGGCTTCACCTAAAATAATGTTTGTATAATTCAAAAACTCACCAACATCCAACATCCTGGGACTTTCCCTGCCACCAGGGTCTAAGTCCCACCTGGCCGCAGTGGTTGCTCCACCCAGTTTAAGAACCAGGAATGCGCCTCAGACAATTTTTGCGTGCTGGGATGGGAAACCTGCGCTGGAAGGTGTTTTCTTCATCTAAAAACATCGGTTTGAATGGGCTGGGATAGGCTCGGATAGACTCCCGGATAGACCATTCTTGCCAAAGTCATGGAATGAGCATCATCCAGAGGTTCAATGTAAATTGAAGGGCAAATTGAGTAGAGTCCCTGGGTCCCTTTGCTATTCACATGTTCACCACATATCTACAGACCTGGCGAATGAGGCCATCCGAATTGGCCGATCCTCGCCTCTTGACCTGGCCTTTCCAGCCCTACTTCCAGCCCTACTTCCAGCTGCCAAGAGGCCCAAAAATGGCGACCAAGTGTGATGTTGGAGCTGCCTGGTCAAGAAGATTCACCAGTTTCTGGATCTAGTCAGTTATCTGCCTCATCATGTGTCATCAGATTGCGAGTTTGAGACTTGGTGATTGCGCTTTGCAAACCGATTCCTCGCCAAACCCCTCGATACCAGCTTCAAAATGAGGTATATAATGCGAAGTGACCAAGGGCCTTTACTGCCAATGGGTACACAAATTCATGGCACTGGAATGACAAGTTGTAAGTGTTTCTTTGTTGCTATGGATTTTGGGGTCGGCTTGCTGTGCATTCCAGTATCCTTTTGAGGTCCTTTTGCTGTCATATTCGATTCAATCGCCAAAGCAAGGGCTGAGAAGCATCACCTGCATTATAACAAAACTGTCAGCCATAATCCTTAAGCCTTAATCCAATGGACGGTTCCCTAAACCCCGTGTCCTTTAATAGCGAAAGACACATGTAAAACCCATGGTTTCCCATAATTTTCCTCGGAATGTATCCAAGTTTTCCCATCAACCAATCCATTGATCTTTGGCTGGTCAGGTAGCTCACCCCCGGTGCGCCCGGGAAACCCGGCGGCCTGATGTGGCCTCATAGTCTTCAGAGTTGATGGTGGGATGTGAGAAGATGACAGCAGCATGAAGCAGCTCCACCTGGTCGCTGATAGGAGAACCCCATGAGAGACCTGGTTGCCTTGGTTGGTGAAGACTGGTATGCATAAAAGGTGGTAAAACTTCGACAATTTTTTGAATGGTACGTATTTTGAATGGCTCAGATTCAATCCTAAACAATATTTTCTCTTGGTGGGGTGTGTTAGTTGGAAGGAACTACCATTGGATTCGTACTTAAAATGGTGTGTTATTTTGTTGTGTATCCGTAGGTAGTAGGTTTTCACTTGCATGTTGCTTGGCAGCAACTTTGAAGGACAGCCTGGTGGAAGTGTCACGTGTAAGACCAACAGCTTCCCACAGAGTCTGGGGCATATCAAGAATCTGCTGGGTGACTAGCCTATCTGGTTGCCACAGACCGGTGCTTCGAACCCACCCAAACAAATGAGTCAACTGAGCGAGCCTCCAAACAGGTCAACTGAGACAAGTGCATGGACGTTCGCAAGATGTCATGCCAGTGTTCCGCAACAAAGCGGATGGCATCGAAAAGCCTCGCAGAGTCAAGTAAAGCTGCTGCAGACTGTCTGCAGACTGGGGGACCAGACCAATTACATCAGTTTGCTCATCTCTTGTTTGGGGTGTTCAACCCATTCCATCAGTCAATCGAGACCATCATCATCCCCCAGGATAGAAAATGAAAGCACCGGGGCTGCTGAAGAGGTGCCCTATTGCTGCTTGGTGGTTGGGCCAGCTTCTTGACTTTAAAAAATGCAAGTCCACTGGGGCATCACCATCTAAAGAAAATGCAGAGAGGGAAACATCAAACAATTTAAACTTGTTGGAAACTTGGGACATCACACAATTTTGGCTCATTGATCTTAAATTGGAGAATGATTTAAACATAGCGAAACGACATGTTTAGAAAAGGTTCAACATCGGCTGTGGGTCCCGAAGTCTAAGACACCATAGGACCCCAGTGCCACCACGAGGCCAAGTACGAAGGCACTGGCTCTTGCTCTTGGCCACTCCATCCTCCTGCATAACACAGGAAATGACAGGAAAACTGGAGAGAATTCCCTCATTTTACTGGATCTGATGGATGTTTAATGGATTTATTGGATTCTAACTTTTTTTTTTGATTTCACAAATCACCACTAAAACACTGGTTGATGTGTACAGTATCTATATTTCAATCATGTCATATCATGACATATCTATCATGTTGGTGATATTGTGAGGTTGCCCACCACATCCAAAGGCACACCGAGTGCCTCTTTGAGGTCTAGGAAACTGGAAACCGCCAAACTCTCCTGTGACAGACCGGCGCTCAAAGAATGTTTGGGGCCAATTGTGTGTGTGTGTGTGGCCTCTGCTGATGAGACCTGCAACGAAGGACACTTGCAAGCATGTTCAGACACTTGCAAGACATACCCACTACATCTCTCAATAATCCTCAGCAGAATTTGGAGGCCAAAACAAGACATAATAATGCAACATACATCTAAATACGCTTTTTGTGTGCTGAAAAAACAGGATGAAGCAAATGCTTCAAGGAATGCTCCCAAGAAGGTCAACGTGAATGGAAATCCTGTCCTCGGTCATAACCGCATCCGCTCGGGAGTCGAGGGATTGAAGCCTGAGCCGATTCACATCCAAAATGAAACGATGCGCTGAGATGCACTAAGTATGGAAGGAAGATCTTGTGCAGATACTGATCCAAGTTAACATTATATACAACAATATTCTGATTTAGATTGTTTCCAAAATCGACATGAGAAGCAATTGGTCCCTGGCCGAAATAACATCATCTATCCATCTATAATATATACATATATGTACTGTATACTATGTTTCTATTCACACTGCCAGGAAATGCTGACCAATGTACAGGAAGGCTCTGCAGGGTTTCCGTTCTTCTCAACTGCCTATATCAACTTGACTCCCCTCAAACTGAGACTCAATAAACCCATTAAATCACGTTAAATCCCATTATACCCTTGTTAAACATCATTCAATCCCCCACCCAGTTAGATGATTTCCACTAAACTAAACCCCATTATATACCATTATTTAAACCCCATTGGATACCGTTCAACCTCATTAAATCTCCATTCGTTCGGGGATTTCCCTTTTTTTGGTGCCGCTGCTTTTGCCGCGGACTCCGCGGAACCACATCAGCCAGGTGACAGCCATCTGGAGGGGGAACCACCGCGGGGCCAAGGCTTTAGCAACCTGGAGATGCCATAAACCACCCATGATTGGAAGACATGGTAAACATACCTATAAAAATGGTCAGTCATTGGGGATGATATATATATATATATAAGATTATATGTAAATATATATTGTATGATATCTTTTATACACAGAAATCACAATAATTGTTGATTGATCAATGTTTTCTTGATGTATGAATTCGATTTTTCTCTTGGCTGATGGTTTCAAAACATTTACAGTATCAATTTAATCTATATGCAAACATGATCGAAACATGTATATACATGACAATCGTCGCATTCGGATGACCCATCTGAAATTGGGATGACAGCGACAGGTGGCCCGTTGTTGCGTCGTTCCCGTCCATCAACTTGTGGTGTCGCAGGTTCGACCTGTTTTCGAAATCTTTCTATATCCTTCTATAATAGATATATTATGATATATTAATAGATTCTGGATACCCTCTGCTATTTTGTTGTAGATATGGAAAACCACCACTTTGATTTGGTAATTCATCCAAAAATGGGCCAATTTCATCCAATTTCCATAGCAAAGTGTTTTTCATTACCAGACCCTATGGATCCAAACAGCTCCTGGACGGGGACCATCGCCTCACCGCGCAGCTGGGGCACCACGCATGGCTCGAAAGGCTTCCAGCAGCGCCTTGGACAACGCATCACCTTCCACCGGCGACGCTTCCTGGCGCGGACCCCAAAAAGGTGGATGGTTTACAATGGAAACTTCCCAGCTATAAATGGATAATATATGGATAGTATATGGACCTGGATGATGTCTATATATATATATATGTATATATACATCATTGGGGGGGGGTACCACCATTTTTGAAAACCTCCGTAGTTTGAGGAACCATGATCCAAGCAAAAGATAGCACAAGAAGGTCGGATGTGTACTATTATACTATTTATTTGTCTCTAGAGTTCTTCAATCCAGACACATAACATATCCCAACACCCCTCTCCTGTTGCAAGCTGTCGTCCTGGCCAATCAAGAAATTCAGGAAGGTGTCGGGATATGTGTCTCAGGGTAGGGTTACACCTTTGGACTGGAAAGACTAGAGCATGTTGCAGCAAGATATGCTACCCTGCACCCCGTACTATCTCTTTTTGAGATATCGGTCGTCAACATCTACCCAGATACTAGCCAAACACGACACAGAGGAGAGGTTGTGCCCAAAAAATCTGAAGCGATCCGGAATTGGAATGTGAGATCTGGGTACATCAGAGGTGTGGTAAGTATGTCGAAAGTATTCACAACTCAATTGAAATTTGTGTGACTGGTATTTCTTTAGTCGCTTGACAGCCAGCAAGGGCAGAAGCCTGCATTTGTGTCACTCGCACTTTGTGTGAAAAACAACTGGACAGTTCAGAGTGAAGTGTATTCACATGTTTCTGTTGGACTATGCTGACTATTCATTTCATTTCCTTGGATTTTCATCTTAGTAATGCCCCCGGAGCTTTGCATTAAGCCACACAATCTGCAAGCACAAAGTGTCCTCCTTGGTAAAGTAGAAGTACACTTGCCGAAAAGGAGGAACAGCTTGTGCAGCCTTCCAATGCAAACAGCTGCTTCCTTCGAGTCATCGGATGAATCCAAATCAGTTGCAAACTGAGCTTCCCGGCCATGGTCCGCAAGGATTGGAGCAAATCCAAAATGGTGAGGCGCATCAAACAGTGACCCTGGTCGCATCGGTCGCTTGGTGTTTCAGTCGACACCAAGGATGTGTTGCCCCAAAAGTCACCCAGCACGAACATTCAACATCTCTGAAAAGTCCTCAAAGTTCAAACAGAAGTTGCACTATTGTGCAACCAACAACACCCGCTTTAAGAATTTCTTCTTGATGATTTGCCCAACAGCAACCATCATTTCTGCGCCCTTTGAGTTCCACCTCCCCCCAATCTGATACGAACGGGGAGCTCGTTCGGGATGGTTGGAGAAAAGCAGTGAAAAGCTCCAGCAATCTTAAAGAAGTACAAGACCTGCAACAAGTCTCCCATTTTGTAGATGACATTCTGGTTTGAAATCAGGAGTTTGTGTGCATTTATTGACCGTTGATACCTTTGATTCTTTCTGTCTTTTGTTTAAAACAGGTCGACGAAGTTCTCAAGTTTTTGCTTTTCCAACGAAGGTCAAGAATCCCAGGTTACTTTAAAAAAGTGTTTGCTTTTTCTGAAACAACAATAATTTCAGAACTTCCATCGGTTTTTTCCCTTCAGGATCCCTGCTGAGATCCATTTGGCGAGGGGCCAAACATGCATTGCATGGCATTGGTGGAGAAAATCTTGCAAGCCATGAGGAGTATAAATACACGCGAATCCCAGAGCTAATCCCACGGCTTCAATCATTCTCTTGGAACCAATTCATCATGGCTGCTTCAGCCCGGATGATCCTATCATTGCCATTGCATTCAATAATCTCATATCCGGATGTACAGGACATTATCCTATTCATTCAGATGACTTTGGGGGCCCGCATCTACTACAGTACCTCCTATAGTTATCATATCATTGCTTATATAATTACAATATAATATGTATATATATAATATATTGTATAAATAATATATGATATATAATATAATATATCATATATAATATAATATATCATATATAATATAATATATCATATACAATATATCATATATTATATAATATATCATATATAATATATGTTATATATAATATATCCCCATAATCCAAGTACTTTCCAATGGATCATCTGGGATGAACCGCTGCCCCTGAGCCCTGCCTCCGGCTGCGCTCCAACTGCCGCCCGCGACTTGGCGCGGCGCCGCTTGGCACGGGCCAGGTTGAGGGACAAGAACTCTGCCTGGCCGATGATTCATGGCCCAGGTCCATATCTAAGCGGGCTAAGATACCTGTAACATCCTGTAACTGGGAATAACATGGAATAACCATGATTGGGTGGCAGTTACCTGGTGTATATCCATTTTTATCGCAGTTGCAAAACCGGGTTCAGGCAAGGCCAAGAAGCTGACATGAAAATGATAAGTGAATGGGGTCACATATCTTGAATATGTTTGAAATTGTTTGAATTAGTCCAAATTATATATATATATATGGATGTAACCAGACAGAGACCCTTGATACAGTACCTTTTCAAACTATGTTAGTCAGGCTCAGACTTGTACAGCCATGAACAAATTGCATGGCCAACAAAAATGAAGGGCCGCAGAAAACAAAGTCGTCGTTGATGCTCCTCCATGTATGGCTGAACATGAGTCCATTCACCAACGGTTGACCGTTTACCCATATTTACCCTGTATTTCAGTGCACAAAACTGTATCAAAAAATTGAGCTGCTGCGTTGCTGTATAGGATTCTATACGTTTGAGTCTTTCTGCATGGGAATCAATGAGACAAAGAGAAAAGAACCTTTCTGTTCAATCCACTGGCTGGTTGGCTTTTCTGCCATTGATCCCATCATGTGTTTCCCTTGGAATCCCAAGCCTTGGAAAATCATCTAGCCATCATGGGTGTATCATGTTTTTTTCGTGTAATTCTGTAATTCTATGTTCTTGGAGGGTGCAGTATACCTCCATCTTTCCAGCATCACAGAACTGCACCTCCTGGCCCGACTCCGTTGCTCCGCTGTAGAATGGCAACTCAAAGCGACGTTTCCTGGGACGTAGGGATGGCGACCAGGAAGCCCTGGTAGTTGAGCCACCCATCCAAAAAAGCTCAAAACGCGTCAAGGGGGCTTGGATCGTCCCATGTTTTGAAAGGAATAGATTCACCCAAGGATTCACTCATCATCTCTTGCTTGGAACAAATTGACGGGGCCATTAGCTGCAAAGCACACAGAGCGCCTGTGTTAGACCGTTTCGAAGGCAAATAGTCATGCAGCACCAGCAAAAACTAAAATTCAGTAGAATTCTTTATCCTGCAAATAATTTGGATAGATTGACATGGCGACAGCAATTCCAGTTTCCGGTGAATCTCCCAAGAACTATCCGTTTGCAAGTGATCCAATGAAACCTCTCCAAACATCTTCATCTCCGTGGATTCCAGGATGGCAAGTGTCAATCGCAGCTGCAGCCACTTTTCGCGATCATCAGCATTCGCCAGCTGGGATAAGGCTTGATGAGACCTGTCAGTGGCTCACCAGCGACATGGGTTGCTGGGTGATCGTCCATTCCTGGCCAGTTTAGTTTAGAGTCCAAGAATTTGTTTGAAATGTCACACGTGCACAGAAAATGGTGCACAGGATTGCACAGGTACCCCGTAATCATGTCACAAGGTCTACCTATAGATCTCTCCAAGAATTCCACATACAATTCCCCAAAAAATCATCAAAAAGCAAGCTCATTGAACAAACAAACAATTACCAAAGATCTCCCAACAAAAAGTCCCCAAGATTCATCAAACAAAATATGACATTCCCAAGTTTCTCCCCAAAAGTCTCCCAAAATATCGTCCACAAAAAATCCCCGACAATTCATCAACAAAAACATGGGATTTGTCTAAAATCCAATGGTTTCATATTTATTGAATCACCAGGGGGTCATATCCACATCATCGCCACCTGGGAAGATCGCCCAAGCGCAAGGCGCTCTGCGCCAACGCTCGAAGCAGCAAGGGCTCGCCGGGCCAAAAGCGCAGGCACTGCTGAAGCGCCTGGGTCCAGGGCCGAAGGGATGGGTCCTGGGGATTTTTTGATGGGTTTATCGTGGCGAATCTTAGATTCATTATGATTGATTGATTTACTAATCAGGGTCAAGGAATGGGGTTTAGTTGCTGTGAATCCAAGATTTACTAGGTAAATCAACCAGAAAAACTAGGGCTTAGTTGGGGGCTTATTGACCATCAATAACCATGAATAAGGGCTAAGTGAAGTGCCAACCACAAAGTCTAGCGTGACCATGGTTTGAGTACAACAAAACATCTGTAATTAACTGTTGCTGGTTCGTAGAGTTCCTTTAAGGATACTAGCTACAGCAAACAAATACCAACTAACTGGGTATAGTAATTGTATTATCTCACCAACCAAGTCTATGGCAGAAGAAATAAACCCACTGAGCTTCACTGAACCAAGGGTTACCCCGACCGTTCGTTTCACAGGCTTTGTCTTGGTGAGGATTTTTTTTTTTTGTTGCCAAAACCCACAGCAAAATCACCGCCGCGGCGTCGTAGGCACTAACTCGCTTCCGGCTCGTTCCTATGCACCTAGGGCCTCTCTCACTACTGCTAG
>BGPT01002160.1:38772-94578 GCA_003297045.1 Symbiodinium sp. clade C Y103 | reverse complement strand
AAATTTTACGATCAAAAATGTGGCATCGAAAATCAGAAGAAACTAAAGCCCTCTCAGGAAGTGAAGCTTTGACTATGAACTCTTGCACGACCGGCTCTGTCACCTCGGCATCTTCTTCCTCGATGACGAACTGTTCCGGGTCTGGAACCCATCGATCGCGCAACTTGGTGGTCATGTCTTTCACCATGGCCACGGAGAGCTCTTTGCGTTGGCGAGCGTACTTGAGCACGAGCTGGCTTGGGTCTTTCCAGNCGATCGCGCAACTTGGTGGTCATGTCTTTCACCATGGCCACGGAGAGCTCTTTGCGTTGGCGAGCGTACTTGAGCACGAGCTGGCTTGGGTCTTTCCAGCTTGCCTGGAGACCCACAATCTTGTCATCCACGTTGGCTTTGACCGCTTCTGCCAGCATCGTGACCCTCATTGAGTGCCAAGTGATCTCTTGAATGGACTNAGACCCACAATCTTGTCATCCACGTTGGCTTTGACCGCTTCTGCCAGCATCGTGACCCTCATTGAGTGCCAAGTGATCTCTTGAATGGACTTCTCGAGCTCTACGCTCTCGTTGACACCGATGATATCACTACGAACGCATTCACCAAGAGCAAGAAGAAGAAAATGTTTGAGCCACGCCATAGACCTGCTGTATGTGACAGGAGCTTGCGTGAACTTCTTCTCATCTTGGAGCTCCCAAATNACCAAGAGCAAGAAGAAGAAAATGTTTGAGCCACGCCATAGACCTGCTGTATGTGACAGGAGCTTGCGTGAACTTCTTCTCATCTTGGAGCTCCCAAATAAAGAAATCCCGATCAGAGATGTAGGGCTGAAAAACCTTCCATCCCTTCTCCAGCCACTCTCGCCCAGACACTGAACAGCTGGGCACTGCGAACCTTGTTCCCCTCTTCTTCCGTTCGACCTTCGTCTGCCAGACCACTCCCAAAAGAGCTTCNCCACTCTCGCCCAGACACTGAACAGCTGGGCACTGCGAACCTTGTTCCCCTCTTCTTCCGTTCGACCTTCGTCTGCCAGACCACTCCCAAAAGAGCTTCCTCAGTCATCTGCAGTGAAGTGGGCGCGACATGCACCCCATCGTCGAACCGGAGTGATGAGAAGATCAAAATCAAAGTCCACCAAATGAAAATGGCTGCTGCATCCTTCTTGGCATTGATCAAAAAATCTAAGTAGATCTCCAACGCCATGACCAGTTTGGGTGGCATGGGTACCGCTTCTTTGAGCTCCTTCCCTCTGAGGGTGTAGACCTCGTCGATCACTGCCNACCAGTTTGGGTGGCATGGGTACCGCTTCTTTGAGCTCCTTCCCTCTGAGGGTGTAGACCTCGTCGATCACTGCCTTCAGCTGTGGGTCTGCCATGTTCGGAACCGGCATGACCAACCTCTTGCAGATCCATCCAACTGCATACTTAAATGCTGGAAGGATAGACGGCCCACACCCTTGATCTTTGAGGTGAAGACTGTACCTCATCACCGCCACGATCGTTGGGGGATAGACGCGCAGGCCATGAGCTGTAGCCCACTCATCAAACTTCTCCCAATAACGAACGTTCTGGCGGATAGTTCGGAAACCACCGGCTTCAAAGGACATGGACTTCAGTCGATCGGCCTCGTCCGGCGTGAGCCCAGAACAGCGGCCTCGATCATTGATGCCAGCGGCAGAGCCGGCTTTCTCACTGATCCTATTGAGCCGGGCTCCCCACTTCCTGCGCTCGGAGTGTTCTACCTCCTGGAGCGAAGTGACCTCTTCGATCGAGCCAACTCCCCCTGGCCTAGCACCAGCAGGCTTGGGGGCCGGCGCAGCGATCGGCGCATCGGCCAAAGTGCGCTTGACCCTGGCCCTTGGGGGCTCAGCTGTCCCGTAGCCCAGATCAGAGGCTATCTCTTGCTGGATCTTTTCGACTGATCTAGAAATCAAAGAAGCTAAAATGTTGACCATATCGAGCCTCTGCAAAATCTTATCCATCACTTCTTGATTCTGAGTCAGTGCAGGAAGGATCTCCGACAGCTTATGATCAGCAGAGCCATCCGAGCCATCCGACAAGGCGAGCCACATCTCAATTTTATCAAGATTGAGCTCAACCAAAACTGATCTAAAAGCCTCATCAAAAAGTGGCAAACACAGGAACCGGTGGATCGACCGATCCATGTTGCTTGAGCACACTGGGGCTCCGGATCACCCGCCCGTGTCTCCAAGATGAGGATCTGACCTGCAGCGTCGAGCAGACTTGGAGGGATCTTCCAATACCGCTGACACGCTGGTCACTGATCAGTGATAAAATGATCATGAAGGATGATCACCATGATGGGTTGATGGAACCGAAACAACTGTGATCAAGTTGAAAAAGGGGGGAACCAACCAACCAACCCGGTGATCATGAACGGCGTGATCGGATGAACCTATCAACGTGATCAGCATGAGGGACCGGACAGCATGATCAGCTGAACTACCCTTAGCCCCTCCCTGATGATGATGGCGTGATCACTTGCCGAACGGATGAATGAGATGATCACAGTCATGAGATGATCCTAGCACGACTTGATCAGCATGAAATGACCCTAACAGCTTGATCAGCATGATGACCTGTGATTGGAAAGATATGATCAATCTTCCGTTCACAAGACAATCAAATTAAAAATGTTGATCAGTAAAAGATAGTCTATGCCAAAAGATCTGATGTCATAATCCCCAAATGATCATGTTGGGAAGACCGCTGAACGACCTCAAGCAGCTCTATGGTGGTGATCACCACCACTGTGCTACCCTTTTCCGTCCCTGCGGACTGTCGTCGCCTCAGCGGCTGTCTTGCGTGATCAGCTTAGATCTGCTGGATCACAACTGTGCTGCAAGACATGTGGAAAATCTAAAAGAGATGAGAGCTCACGACTGCCAGGCGAACTGCCCAATCGGCATGCCCCCTGTTAAAATGTCAGAGCTATCAACGAAAAACTGCACCCCCGACGAGCCAAACTCCACGGTCGGTGAGCTCTGTGGGACCTTCTCTGGCTTCCTGATCTGGACGTCTGACTGCGAAGGCCCGTCCACCTCTTCGATCGTTGCGGTTGAATCCATGTAGGTTCTCCGCATCATCTCATCCCTGAACAGGGCAGGAGTGAGATGAGCTGTCGATCTGGCAAATCGACGGTCCGTGCGAGCTTTGTCACGCTCTTCATCCACGGTGTGACCTCTGGTGCCTTCTTGATCATGGCGCGTGTTGAAAGACCTCTGATTGAGCTCATAGCCAGCCCTCTTCTGCACCGTGACCACAGCCTCGGAGCAATCAGCGGCTTCACCTTGATCTTCTTGAGTTGCACGCTCGCTGGAGTTGAGCCACGCCCCAGCTGTCAGAGCTGGGGGGCCTGTGGGAGCTGTGACACCCCCTTCATGCTGCATCTCAGCAAGCGCACGAGCAGGCACCACTTGTCCAACTCGAACCATCAACTTTGAACGGGCGATGACATGAAAATTGCCCTCATCCAGACCTTCGACGAACGTCACATATCTTCCCACCTGATCTTCATCTCTGGCGAACGAAGACTTCCACCAGTCCTGATGGATCGCAGCCAGCTGAGCAAACTGCTCTGTCTGCTCAGGGCCCTCGACCCGAGCACGATTCTCCCTGACCGACTTGATGGTGTTGATCAACGTAGGGCCAGAGATGTGGGAAACTGTGAGCCATGTGCCCGGAACTGATGTCCTCGAGCACTTCATGTCGATGCGATTGTTGGCATCCCGATACCTGAACTCAATGCGATCGGCATCATTGCCCACCGCATCTTCTGATGATCGTCTGCAACAACGTAGTTCGAACCTTGAACGAGCTGAGTCTCCGGCGATCACCGCACCCTCGGGTCCGACCGAGTAGGTTCTGCCACCACATTCATAGCTGAACACAGACACGCGCCAGCCCACGAACACTGCGATGACCACGGAGAGCCGTGGTTTGCCTCTGCAAACTTCTCGAACCAGGTATTCGTCAACGAACTGTTGCTGCACCGTCAAATCGGTATCCGAGCGATACCCACGCAAGACCCAGTGGAATAAAATTTCATTTCCATTGTAGACCTTGACGTCGGTGTAGCTCGCCGAAGTGTCTCTGATCATCGGCCAGGTAAATGGCTGGAACGCCGGATGGGCGAGCGCCCCTGCCGTGTGGGAATCCCAAGCGGCGCATGTCGATCCCGTCTCACTCTCAACTGAGATCACCAGCACCGCCTTGATCCCATCCAGAGTGTAGTTGCCGAACAGGCTGAGGTGAAAACCAGAGTTGGGAGGCATGACCTGGTCCCTTTCTGTGAGCACGTTGATCGAGCTGGCAGCATTTGCCATAATTTCACTGACCAACCATGCCTGAAAAGGAGAGACCATCCTGTCGTCCCTGTTGTCGANTTTCTGTGAGCACGTTGATCGAGCTGGCAGCATTTGCCATAATTTCACTGACCAACCATGCCTGAAAAGGAGAGACCATCCTGTCGTCCCTGTTGTCGACCATAATGATCGAAGTGTCCTGGACCTCAGCCTCACATTCAGCGATCGACTCATTGTAACGAGCCATGCGCACCTCATAAGGGTTGTGTGCGACATTGCCCGATCGACTTCCAGAACCTCCTCCCCAGTGTCCTCCACCTCTACGATCCTGCCCCCACTGATCACGGCCACGACCATAGTTCGACATGGCTGGGAGCTGATCGAAACAGAACGAGATGGAAAATAAAAAGGGAGAACGTCCCAGGCCCACCAAAAATGATCCAAGTGGGTCAGATCTTGAGCCAAAATGGCATTGAGATCTGACCCTGATCCCAATGTGGCTCAAACCCCCGATAGGGGAAGATGTTGATCAACAGCCCGATCGGGCAATCACTGAAATGATGTTCTATGGATCACTGATGAAATGAAAATAGATCAAAGAAAGAAATCGCAGCAAGTGCCCCGAGCTAAAGATTGACCCACTTATTCCTACCAACCAAACCGTAAATAAGTGATCATATATATATGATATATGATATATGATATATATATATATACACAGTATATGATCATATACATATTTATATATGTACATGATTAAATATATGTATATATATATATATATCATACAAATGTAGAATATATTGTATCAATGCGTGGGTAGATCCATGTAAATCCCCTATTTGAGACAACCACAAATTGGGTACTTCACCCAGGAAGTGCAGGAAGCAGTTGCCTCATAGTCCTCCCGAAGTTTTGCTCGGTCTAGGCCGCTGGGACCCAAGGAATCGTCTGCCTGCGACGAGCGACTTCCGCTGGAAGCTTCCAGTAGAAAATGAACATAAGGATCACACAGACTAGCAATGTCAGTGTGGATCAAAGTTGTAAAATCCCGCAAAAACTTGCTACGACTTTAATTTTAACCAATCAAAAATGGGAAACTCCATGAAGTTCATCCACAAATTCCGGGTTTTGACCCCAAAAGCATCTAGATTGTTTACTTCCCAAAAATGACCAATCAACATCTCTGTCCCAAGCCTCTGCAGGCCCAAGCTGAGCAAACTTCAGCATTTCCGGCCATGCGCCCGAAGTTGTCGTGCCCAGTTTTAGCTGGGGATTCTACAGGGAGTTCTTGAAACTGCTCGGATTTCTATGGAGTCATCGGCAGCATGATTCGCATTCTCGGTATGTTTCCACAAACTTCTTTTGGCATCGTTTTTGTTGGCAACTTAGTTTGCACGGTCCCGAGCACACCCACTGTGCCACAGTGGTGGCAACAACTTCTGATCTAAGATATGTCTCGAAGATCAATCCCTGAGAGGTTTTTTGATGATCCTCACTATCAATGGGAATAGGACATAACCCTACCAGTAGTACGAAGACTCTGCAGTTCACCTCGAAATAGCTGTTCTTTATGGATGTTATGGATGTGATGTTCATCCACCAAATATGTGTGGGGTATACCGTATTACCTCTGATCCAAGCTGCGGATGGAAAATTCTCAGGTCATCAACTTCTGACATCATATGACGATATGTATGTATTATGTGTGTTGCTGTATCTACATTAAATTAGTAATCATATGTACATCATCAATTTACTGTATGCAAATGCAAAGATGCCCGTCTTCAAATTCTTGTTGGTAAATCTCGATAAATCTCGACTTATTTCCCCTCGAGCCGCTGCCGCACCCTTTGCTCAACCACTGCTTCTTGCGTCCCGCCGGATCGGCAATGCAGCCAGTTTTTGGCGGCGGAAAATGCCGAGGACAACATACTTTCATCTATTTGCCTACTTGGGGAACACATTTGACAAATGCATTGAAGGGATTGTCTATCTACTCCAAGAATCTCCAAGATAAATGTCCGTGGAAGCACACACATCGTCATAACTCGTCCCTAAAATCCCAAATCAATTATCTATGATATGTTTGCGCGTGTATGCTGGTGCGAATTGATCTTGAACTTTCATAGTAGGTCCCATGTATGTACGACAATGACAACAGGAACCTGCCGTTTGAGACGAAAAGATCCACGCAATTTTATATATATATATATATATATATATATATGTATTTTATTATATAATTATATATAATGTATATACAGAGAGAGATTGATACAACAAATCAGAACATATGTGTAGTATTGTGTAAGACTTGACTCAGGCGAACTCGGGGCTTCCTGACAACCTGCAGCTCAAGTTGGGCTTCCAAATGTTGCTTCCCAAGAACTTCTTGATGGGACGTTAATGGGGAAATCGGCTATGATCAAATCGGGATTAAACCAACAATTAATGATAGTGTAACCACCAATCTGATCTTTCGGAATCTTTCGAGCGAAGGTGTGTCTGGAACTGGGTTAAGTGCCCATTTTATCTTGAAAAAGATGAGAACTGGTTTTGGATGGATTTGGGGGGGTACCACATTCTCAAACCAACATGATTTTGCATCGCAAAGAGATGCAAAGAGGTTCCAAAACTTTCCACCAGTCACTCGCTGTTTTTTCTTCCTGTCGCAGTCTCTCATTTCGCCGATTGACGGCTTCATATGGCTGCAAGCCTGCCATTTTTACTCAAAGAATCCTTTACAGATCTATGCAAAACCGTGCACAACAAACAAACGTGATAGCAAAATAATTAGGAGAACTATGCAAATGCCATTGCGGCTCGAGGTTGGTGGTTTCAGATCCATGTGAGCCATTCATAGCCATTCTAAAATATTCTAAATGATTCCACATGTCTGAAACAAACAAAACAAACATGAAACCCACGCCACCAACCAAGTCTTGCCTTGCAATGCTAAGAGGGAATCTTACGGGCCAACGCTTCTGATTGCCATTTCGCCCCTGTAGCCGTTTTTTGCAACAAATTCTGCAGAGGCTTCACTAGCTCTCTGCAATAATCAATAAAACCGAAACCATCCCAAAGTCCTTAACCAAATGACCAACACCACTTCTGCATTTCAAACACACCTAAAAGAAAATGGTCTCGAATGCAAATGAATTGGCTCCGCACTTGCCTTTTGTCACAAGTGAATTGAGTCGCTCTAAAAATTGAAGTACGTATACCAGAATTGCATCATATGAACCCCTGTATGCCATGCATTACATGGCATTACATGGCATATGCCTATATGCAAACATCTCGTTCTGCTTAAATGCAAACCTTACACGCCCCTTTCGCGTATGTTGTTCGTCTTAGCCTGGAAAATCTGCGAACTGCTGACGCGAAAACCTCATGGGACGTTGTTGAGTGCGTGAGGCTTGTTCTGATACATCCCTTATGCCATGGCTTAATATCTAAGAGCACACATATTAATAAACTATTAAACTATTGCTGATTGATCAATCGATTTACCACTCATAGCCTATAGATGCCTCTTTCGCATACATTAGCATTCTCATCATAATCATCTATCACCCATTGACATAACAAAGATTGGGCCTGTTACAAAACATGGACCTTGTTCCGAAACATGTAACGGACGGCACATTTTTAGAGCAGCTCACTTGGAGCACGGCAGTCGGCACCACGTTGCTCACCCAACAGTGATACCCGTAGCAGTCGTCAGGTGGGCAACCTATGCATTGGCTATGCCATAGCTATGCCATCTATGCGATCTTCAAACACCACTCAACCCGGGGAAGCTGGTATCATCACCATTCATCACCTATTGGCCCATCAACTCAGCACATGAAGGGCCCCTGATGGCCCTGGCAGAAAAGATCGTGTGTATTCTCCACCAAAACACCACCGAGGATTGAGCCCAAGTCCCCAATGAAGGAGGCCACGGAGTAGGCCGCGAGATTGTGCTCCATGGGCACATGGCTATCCACATGATTTGCGGTGAGGCCGAAGATAGTGCCGTTGCCCCAGAAAATCATGAAGATGGCCAGAGGAATCAGAATTGCAATTGCTAACGATTCCAAGTAGAGACCTGCAACGATCAATGCCAAGGCAAAACTGAGAAAAACCAGTCTCTTCAGCAATGAAGGTGTTGACATGTACATCGCAATCCAACGGCTGATCGCATCGCCAAGGAAAGTGAAGATGTAGGTGATGGCAAAGAAGAGTCCCCAGTCCATCAAATGTTGATCACTGTGGGGGTCGAACAATGGCACCTCACCAGGGGCTAAGGCCATCAGCCTCAAATCTTTGGCCAACTGATTTTCAGTGGATAGAAGCAAGTTGAAAATCATATCATGATAATAAATGATACTGTAAACATAATCATGATATAAACCAATAGTATCGTCATGGCCAACAGGATATCAGAATATATTTGATATGATCAATTTGAAAGATTGTAGATATGGCTTGACCTTGGGTGGCCGGAACATGTAGAAAATGGCGGGCCAGTTCTCCATGGCGAAATGACCGAAGAACGAAGCCAGGAAGAAGGGCACCATTGGAGGCATCCAGCGGCCTCCTGGGATTGTCTGAAAATACGGGATACCCCAAATGGCCATTTTAATACAGAAAATGAAGGTAAACCATTGGAATTGGAGGTACTCTATTTTAAGACTAACCCTCCTTGTCTCAAGGAAGTGCGGAAATGGGCGGGGCGCTGTTCCGCCTTGTCATGTGGGGCGTACTGCCAGAAGAAGTAGAGGCCAACAGGCAGACAGGCCACGATGTACCAGTAGATGTACACCACTGGCATCTTGAGGGAACTTAATGAAAGGCCCAAGATATTGATTGTCGCAAAGCCGGCAGGGCAACCGACAATGGCCCAAGACTTGGTGGCCTTTCCCATGGGTGTGATCACACTCATGAAGGTTGGGGCAAAAATGCCAAGGCCCAGGCCTGAGAGCATGTAAGACACAAGCACTGAATACACCCAGTGAAACTCCAAGGTGAACACTAGGAGTGGTGGAATCAATACACCCACGAACATCAGGACCATGGCAAGCATCACCCGCATCCGTGGGCTGAGGCAGGCGAAGAAGATGTTATGCCCCAGTTTGGCAATCAGTTTCCCATAGTGGACACCCACAGCTGCCTGGGTGAAAACATGAGCAGCAGCTGTGCCGTGCTCCACTCCCAATTCATACTTGTAAGCAGCTTGAAGAGGTCCCACCATCGATGCATAGCCCTGGTACACGCTGAGCATCACTAGGAGCATGTACCAGTTGGTGACAGGTGCACATCCCTCTTCGGGTTCTGCGACGCACATCCCTTTCTCCACATCATCTTTATCCTCTTTGCTGTTTCTAGTCCCTTCCAGCTCTGCCACTCCAGTGAAAGTGGGTTCCGGCTCCGGTGCCATCCCCTGGGTTCCACTGGAAGCAAGCTGTGGACTTTGAAAAAGTGTCAGATATCTCTGAAGCAAAATGGCCATGGTCATTCTTGCTTGTTCATAATGATTCTATCAATAACGTGTAAACTGAATCGTAAACCATCCACAATAATGCCATAGATGGGTGGCATGAACCCTTCAAAACTGGAGGTCAAAAAATTGGCGGCTAAAAACCACATCATTTCAATAGCTAGCCACAAATCATCCAATCACCACCTATTAGATAAATGAACATGTTAAATGCTGGCTCATGTTATTATATATAGGTATCCATTAATCATCAAATAGTTATCCATTGATCTTAACATAGATGGATGAATAGCTAAATCATAGTTCTCTTACTATTCCAATATATTGTTATTATTTTATTAGGTTATTATCAGAATTCTTATCATCATCCCAATGATCATCCACAACTGTAATGGAGATGTCCTCTTAATGCTATGTATATCCAATGTTCGATGACTCTTCGACCCTTCGCTCGCCGTTGGTCGACTTCACTCTTCGTGCCCGGACGCTCGGAGTCTCAGCGCAGTCGGCCTCCTGAGTTGGACCTGGCCAGTGCCGAGGTCACGAAGGGGAAACATGACGAAAGGCTGGGTATGAAATGGTATACCCTCTGGTAAACTGTTACATAACTATGGGAAAATCACCGTTTTTTTTTTAATGGGAAAATCAACTATTTCTATGGCTATGTTCAATAGCTATGTTCGTTTACCAGAGGGTAAACCATTTCTAGCAATTTGTATAATTTATGGAAACTTCATTTAGATCATTGAACTACCTAAACAGGCTTGCCCAAATAAGTTGGCAACAAAAACTAGCACGCGGGCAACGAAGATCTACTGCATGCTCTCTTCCACTGAAGTACTTCGTGACCATCGCCATCATTCTCTCACCGTACAGGTTCCCTGGTCCGAACGCCATGTTTACACCATCATTACACAAAGGAGAAATGCCAACATCTCCTCTCTCGACATATCAACATGGTCAAATGGGTCAGTTCAAACTTGGGGTAGACCGCCAAAAAAATAATGCCAATGTCATTTTGTTAACATGATGATCAACCATGAGATATTGAGGGATTTTGAAGTTTTTTCCTTGTTTGCCCAACATTTTCAGACCAAGCCTCTGCCGGGGTGGAAATGCATCCTGCAGCTACGGGCGGACTCTCCGAGCCCCAAAAGATGCTGGTGTTCAGCAAGGAAAGGTCAACCTTAAGTCTCAAAGCTAGGTTTCAGTTTCAGATCTAATGGTTTAATATGGTTTATTTTAATGGTTTAATGGTTATTTGTAGTTATTTATAGTTCTTTAATATGCCAAATGTGTTCTCCATTGAAACAACTAGTCTCAGTTCAGTTCTGCACATGCTGCTTCTCATAACAAATCGACCCAGACCACGATATATCATGGCAGCATCATGCCAAAACGTTGATGTTTGATGTGGTAAGTGATCAAACAACCACCTCATCATCACTTGGGTGAATCGCTCTGGAAGCGCTGCAAATTGGCTTCACCAAACATTCACGGGATATATACCAACATGAAGCAAATGGACACGTCTAGTAACCCCAACACACTCCTTGAAATTCACTGGTTACTACCTCGTTCGTCATCCGGGCACATTGCCGGGTGGGTTATCGTCTGTTGATCATGCGGTAAACCCAAAACCACCCATTCACTTCCCAGAGTCTCCAGCAAAAATTCAAAATTCAATTCCTCCAACATTGCGTAATTTCCATCACTCAATAATCACCAGTATTATTCATATGATGCATATGATCAAACGTATTATTACTTGTGATAACATTCTTGTTTATCAATTAATTAAGCCATGGTCATAACTGATATAATCAATTAACCACTAATTATAAATAATCCAGAATCATAGTCCAGTGCCATATTAAGTAACGAAGCTTACTCGTTAAATTTGCTGATCAATATCATTAGTACATATTAGTAATAGTAGTGAAAGTTGAACCCAATAATAAACCATCCCCTAGTCATCACCATAAATGAGTCATATAAACCATCCCGAAATGATAGGTTGATGGCGTCGGGTTTACCACGTTATTGCATCATTATTGATATCAATTTCATTTCCATGGCCATATGCTTGAATCCCCTATTACTGGAGGTTTATAGCTGAGAAAATATACATCGATAGTTGGTTCATAGCTTAAAATCCATGATTTCCTATAAATTTTCCATGCTTTTCCCTTTTTCCAATGAATCGAATGGGGGATTTCCAGTGAATTTCCGATTTCCTCACCACGACGCCGCACCTCCAAGCCTCCAGTGAAGCCGCTGGCCGCCTCTCCGAGAATTGTTCACCCCAAACGGTGTCATCAAATATTGAGAAAGGCCGGGAAATCCACGAAGTGAATGGACTTCACATGGACACATGATTGTAGATGATGGGATTTTACATGATTTTGTGATATTTTGTTTCGGAGTGTCTGAAAATGTTGGGAATACCCAAAAAAAACTATCATGGTGGATCATGTTGATCGACGTTTTCCATGTGAAAATCGCCATAGCTGGGGGTATACCCCATTTTCAGACAAAACCATTTACGAAAAAAGAAAACACATTTTGAATAAGAATAAGACCACCAAGCGACAAATGCAATTACGATTGGAGGCAAATCTCGAAAGAAAACATTTCAAAAACACACACTTAAAAAGAAACATAAATGATCCTCCTCAATCCCTACCAAATCTGTATAGAGTAGGAGCAGCCAGTTTTCTGACGAATTGGAACCCTAAGCAACGGCGTTTGCCTCTTACCCTCGGGTTATTTAACTATAGCCATGGAAAATGGGCCCATTTATAGATGATTAACATGATGATTTACCTATTATAAATGGTGATTTTCCAGTTCGCTACGTTAAACAACCAGAGGGTAACATCTGAAAACCATGTTTAAAAAAAAACACAATTTTCGGCTGCCTGCGAGGCTCCAGCGCTTCCAACACCTGCCAGATCCAGGGGAACTCCAAAAAACTGTGGGGTGATAGGGGCACCACGGTTTACACTAGTACAACTATAAAATTAAACATATATATATATATTATACACATCATAACATATTATAATACAATATATTATGTATTTTGTAATTATGTCACTATGACTTCTACTTGATGTGAGTATGGTATGACATACACACATCAGGTCCTCTACTGTCTTGATACTTTTGATACAATAGTTCTTTGATCCCAGCCTCGGGGTGGACGCGGCGGAAAAGCATCTTCCAAAGATCCTAGCGCTGCTAAGGTGGTCAACAAGGCAACCAGTTGGGAAGCCACACAAATCCACTACTTTAGCATCTGGGTTATATCTCCCATTAGTATTCCCATAAATGGAGTATCTCAGTATCTCCCATACTATCTCCACAGTGTCCCCCCTAATATACCCATGCAATATCACATCATATACCCATAATGTCTCCATGATATCTCCATAATATCCCCACAATGAACAAAGGTTCCAAGCACAAGTCTTAACGGAGGCCATGTCCTTGACCGCAGCGTGAATTGTTGCGGCCATAGTTGGAACATCGCTCCTTCCACGAAGGCAATAAAAAAATGGTCCCTGTTGGGTCTGAAAAGGGTAGTATCCTGTATAGTCCCCTGAAGAGCTATTTGAAGAGGAATAATCAAAGTGAGGGGTACATATTTTCAGGCAAACCCACATGATGACATGATGCAACAAATGTGGGGTTTCTCCATGAAGCAAAATGGTTCGACCCCATCAACACCAACCATAATCAACTGCGGGATATGGGGTATGCATCTTCCATTTGGGTAAATACCTGTCTGATGAAAACTGTCCACAAAAAAGGATTTGCATTCTGACATTGCTGGGCAAGAACAACAAAACACACATTCTACCGATGGAACCAGTTTCGCCAGTATAGTTCGTGCACCAAACGATGCAGAAAATACAGCAGAACATCTGTTACAATGCATTACAGTATATATTTGCTGAAGATTTACAGTATTACAGATCATTAAAGTATATTATTCCAGTATATTTGCTGAATTGTCAGCTGACCATGGCTGAAATGACACTGACCCTGCCTGCATCAGCCGCACGGATCGTTCTGGCTTCGATCGATAGGGCAGGGACCTGAGGATCCGGCCGATCGGATCCGGCTGAGGAGATCCAATGGAAAATCGATACAATGTCATGGGGATATCATAGAATTCTGTTTTATAATGTATATGCAATAATCACGAAAAGAACAGACATCAAATATCTAAATATATACTAGTACATATATACATTTGTTTACACTTGTCTTAAGTTCTGTCACAGTGCGTTATCTTTTATAGAGGCATATCATAGAATGGCAATTCCACTTTAATCCGTTGAAACACGTATATCATATATATATATATATCAATCCACTAGATATACAGATTATCATTTATATAATATGTCAATCCAGTGTCTATAACTCCACTATAATAGGGATGTATATAAAGCATCGTAACACGACTGTCACAGTTTGTGTTAAAGTATAAACCCGTTTCTGGTTGTCTTACTTTCAACAAAAAATGGGGAAATAGACTCAACAAACTACTCATGGGATCCAAAGAAACAAAAACATGTAGGCAATAACAAACACTATATACTATCATATACTATCACTCATTTCAAAACATATAAGTTGACAGGGATCATCATCCCAAGTAGGATGAAACATACAACAGATCACCAAGATTAATTTCACTTGAGTAGCAATGTGAATAGGAGCCTTGAAAACTCATAAATGTTCCATAGATGTCACATGTCCATAGACCTTCAGCCATCCCAACCGTCGATTTTGGAAGCCTCTGAGGCCCACACCAGCTCTGGTCATCGCTGAGTTGCGCGGGGGTCTCCAGGACCATTTGCTGGATCTCAGCGGACATTCACAGATTCCATCATAGGGGATCATGATGATCATGACCCCAGTTAGGGGGCGGAACTTAAATATTAAAACTATAGAAATATAGAAATGATATATGGACAAAACATACCACTGCAGGAACTTTCTGCCATCTTTCGCAGCTGGCTAGCGGCTAGCAGGGATTGGATCGTGTAAATACGTCCTTTTGGATTCCATGCTGGGCCACCTGCAAAGACAATTATCCGCTGGTATTCCATCCTGGCAATTGAACCTCGACATGTGTCTCGGATGTTTTCCTCAAGAACGGCTCATTTCACCCATATTTTCGAAGACCATTTTTCCTATTGCCTGAGTTATAGAGGGTATAAGTCAATCTCGCTTTCACCCGTGCCATCATTCCAACAGACCTCAGACTCTCCCCACAGTCTTGCCAGGGCACATCGGGTGTAGAAGCCAATGGCATGAACGCCTTGCAAACACTGCACTAAAACATGCCTAGGTTTCATCCAAAAATTGAGGGTCTAGACGGTGTAGAACCAACATGGACCAACAAACATGGGGAAAATTCAGGATATGCATGACAATGATAGAAATGATAGGATGCAACCAACAGACCAACCACCAAACCTGAGGGATGGGTCTGATAAATATGGCAGTGGTTTTTTGACCAGGAATCATGAGAAGCCATGGGATGTTGGGGTAATCACTGGGTCGGTTCAAACAAAAACTTTCAGAACATATGCTGGTTTCCCGTACAACTTCCTTTTGAACCAAGTCTTGGACAAGATAAGACATCCCTACTGACAAGCGCGTCCTAAAATGGTTGCAGTTCCTTTTCCTCCAAGTCATCTCGAGAGGCATCTCGTCTCTTTTCTGGGATGCTTCAGGTTACTTTTCAAAAGCGATTCACATTCGCATTCACAGCGGTTTCTCTTCGGAAACGCTGAAGGGTCCTCAGACTGCGCTCTCCAGGGGGATCAAAACAACAGCGCCATTCCCCGATGAAACTTATTGACATCCAATCTCAACAAGACACGGACCATCACAGACCAGCTTTGCCTTTCTGAATCTCACCATTTATAGTTGATTTTCCCATTAAAAATGGTGATTTTCCATAGTTATGTTGTACTTTACCAGAGGGTATCCATCTTGAAGCTTGCACAACATAAACTCCACCGCAGCCCCTTTTACTCGTCAAGAAATTTAAGCACGTCTCTGGCCAGCGCTCCCACACCATGTAAAACCAACCAGACCTGGCCGATGGGTTTTCCCAACAGCCGTCGCTCTTCCTCGTTCTCCCAGAGGGACTCGTGGTCCTGGAACAAATCTTCCCAGTCGATGAATTAGTGTCATGGTATGTCATGCTTCTTCATGGATCTTCATGGGAGACTAGTTCCAAGATCTTCAAGTAAAATAAAGAGTCCTTGACATTGTACCAAGTAAAATCAAATAAAATCAAGTAAATATATGTAAAATTATGTAAATATGAGGCCCACGCTCTCTCTGCCAGCAACTGAACTGGCACCACCCAGTGTCCTCCCACTTCCCTTCGCAGGTGATGCATTCCCAGGCGGAGCTGAAAGAATGGCAACCACAACCTGGCTACGACTCGCATGTGGCGAGGTAAAGAGATTCAAATCAGTCTAGTTGGGTCCGTTTCTGGTGTCAGCAAAGTGTCAGCATGACTGGTCAATATATGTCAATATCAGTTGCTGGTCTGTGTCAAATTTTGCTGGGTCAGGTTTGACCTGGTTGTACCGTGATGCAATATAATGCAATTCAGTTGCCCCTTTCCGAGCCCTCCACATCTGCAGGACAAAGTGTTCGGATCGTGCTCCTAGCAAATAGGCATAGCAAAAGTATGCAAAAGTTGTCGAGAACCAGCCTACCGTGAACTTCAGCACTTGATCGAGGTCCATCTGTTTCAAATCCAAAGAATCATATCTCCGGCAAGTTGGCGTATCCCACCAAGACATGAAAAAACAGCATGTTCAACTCTACCTCATTATGTGTTCCCACTTTCTCACCTATATAAGTGTTGTCTATCGGTAGATGCTATTTGACGTCCACAACAAGTCACTGGAGAGTGTTATATGTCTTTGAACAGAACCTATCCCACCCCCGCATTGATCTGACAAGTCACAAGTGTCTTCACGTATTTTCAACAGCTCCTCGTGGCTGTGCTGACATTTGCACTTGGGTCTCCAACTGCGGATGTCGAAACCTGTCCAGGCTGGCTGCATGGATCATGGGTCAAGATTTGCACGCGATGATCCGGGGCATGACACCACGGCACCTTTGCGTCTAGGCAGCCACCATTCACCTCGTAATAGGGCGCTGATGCTCTCCGATCACAGGAGATGATGGGGATGGGAAGGAAATTGTGAAGAGCATTGTGATACCTGTGATCGTGTCACAAGCGAAGATCATGCGATATAATGTGGCAGTTTTGCCAACTTGCCACTGTTCCACAAACATCCGCAAACAGATTTCTTGGTGTCAAGGAAGAAACACCACAGGGAAAGTGAGCCATTGTGTTCCCTTTCAATGATTTCAAGTTCGCCTTCGGCCTTCGGCTGTTTCAAGCCAGACGAACTGCAGAGAAACCTAATTGCATATCTTCGTCAAACACTTTTGATTCGGGAATGTCGTATGGTGATCCCACCCACAACCAAACTTCTTACTGTATACAATTGAATATGACATCAGCATGTTGGACGCAATATGCCGACCATGGCATCCTGATCGACGTATTGATTCTAGAGCATTCTTTGAGATCTCGAAGTTTTTCAGTACTTCAAGTTCCTTCAAGTCGCTTCAAATTGATTCCAATCGCGGGTTGGAGCCTCGCGGCCTGGGCCGCCCCACCAATCTCTTCAGGCCGCCGCGGCATGTAGCGAAAGCTGAGGCCGACACAGGGGATCAGATGACATGTCGTCTCAGGATCAGCCCACATGTTCAGACATGATGCCTGGATGGTGCTGGTCAATGCTTCTGGGTGAGGACGAACTAAATGATTGCCAGTGGTGACGGACAGAAAAAATCACCTAATCTTGGATGAATGATGCTACCTGCAAACTCCTGCGATGGAAAAGTGTCCTTGACATATAGACACTTACCATCACTTACCCATACTGAAACCCTACCCGAAACGACCCCGGATGTGGAAAATGATCCGATGGAAGATGATCCCTATTGGAATTTTTGTCCTCTTGTTACTTCATCCCACTGTCTCCAGTACACTTTTTCATTAACAATACCCTCTGGTAAACAGCCACATAGCTATGGAAAATCACCGAATTTTTCATGGGAAAATCCACTAATTATTTCAATGGCCATGTTCAACAGCTATGTTAGTCTATGTTAGTGGTAAACCATCCATATCCATCCCCCAAAAGCCATGTTTCGTTGGGTGAAATCGCCAAGAACGGCACCCCGTGCAGCTGCAGCTGCCACAGGCTGGTCGCAGCTCCTGGTCAGGGCGCCATCTATGAGGGAGTACACAACCAGCCATATCTAAATTGTGTATTTCTATCCATTTTGATTTTTTTGTGTTTTATAAGTGGGATATTATAACCAGATAAACAAAATGACAGCATGATTTATATATGTTCCTTTTGTTTCGTCTTCATATATCGACCTATCCAATTGAATACATGCACAGAATATATCAAACACAAAAACCGGGGATTCACGAATTACCCCACCAATGTGGGAGTCGGAGTATCGCAACTTTGCATCAAGTTCCAACCGCTGGCCTTGCGACCCTTGGACCACACCTGGAAAAGACCCAGTGGATGGCAGGGACTTGGAACCAAAGCCGACTGATTATCTGGGGATGTCTGGGGGCATAACTCGTTCAATTTATGTTTAGTATCAAGAAGTAGTCACCATCCGGTGTTCTCAAACGTTGCTTGCTGAAAAATCACCAAATTATAAAATTATATAATATAGTTGATTTTCATCTATTTCCCATTTTAACATCCACTTATAGCCGGTATAGAGAATTTCCCGTTGTCACAGTTGATGTCCGGACGCTAAATCGCTTGAATAAGCATATCAACCCCCACTTCACTTCTTCATAGCTAAGTTTGCTCTCTGAGCTTCCGGGCATGGCTGCTATACTCGTGACCACAGAGGCACCTCAAACCAGTGGGAGGGAACTGAAGGGAACTGGAACCTTGGAAACCTCTGGACACTGAACTGAATTCATCAGCTGGGCATGGCTCAGGATGATGATTGATTCCATTTTGATATATTCAGTGATGGTTAAATACACTGACCACTTATGTGCGCCCATTGGTACCCCCAGTTTGAGCCATACTCATATCCTCATGCTCCAAACACTCAAATGAATGCGGTTCACAGAATCAATCTCCGAAGCAAAGTTCTGATTTTACTGATGGTACTGGGATGATCTGTGAAGTTGGTAAATGGTATTCATAAGGGTGCATTCATGTGCATTCCATTTCATTCTCATTCTGAGTCGGCTCTTCTTCGCATATCTACTCACTCAACCCACTGGCCGATCATCCCAAAGGGCGCCCGGGAAGGGGCGATCCCATTCTTCTGGCTATTGCAAACTGGAGGAATTGGATCTATAGTAAAATATTCGAGGAATTCGAAGCTTGGTCACAGCCACCATCATTCACCATCCAATTTCAGGAGTTCTCCACCATGACTGCCTGGAGGAGGGCCCTATGCGGCCACAGAAATCATGCCCACTGGCCGCATTTCTCCACACCTCGGCGGCCCAGGACCAGGATACGGCGGGATTTTGCTGGGGTGTAGATCTATGACGTCTGGATTTTTTGCTGGGAATTGATGGGCATTTGATGGTGATTTGTGAGATCTTCTTAGCTGGGAAACTGCTGATTGATGGGCATTGATGGCAATCTGCATGAGCCGAGGATATTTTCCAGAGCAAAGTCAACATGTGAAACGAGACTGGCATAGTCGTTGCCACCAGCTGCGCCAGCAGCGAAGATCTCAGCGAAGATCTCAGCCCTGCCATGGCGCCGTGAACCCAATGGCCAGAAACATCTGAACACAATGCCAAAAAAGGTTTGGAAATGAGATGCTGAAAAGTTTTGAACCTTCGCATTTTCTTCACCATCTTCACCATGGTACCGTGGTTTTCACTCTTGACATACTTCGACTGGTTGGTTTTGATGTTCATACTATCAACCGATGGGAAAACCCTGGAAGAACACAGAGGGCCTGCAGCTGCGTCAGCCTGGAAAAATCTTCCGGGTCCAGTGCTGCTCCTCCAGTGATGCTCGTGACATCCAATGACTCAACTAGCTACCTGGAAATATCTTGAAATCAAAGAAGCTATTCAGAGTTTTGATGTCTTTGGATCAGAAATTGATGTGAAATATCATCACATATCATCATACCCTCTGCTAATTTAACAGTTTGCTATGAACATGTCCCCGCATTGCATATTACAGAAAGGTGAAATTCCATAGCAAACTGTTGGATTACCCAAGGGTAGACAATTCCCATCCGCATCTGCCCAGCTCCTTGTCCGACCTTGTGCTCAACACCTCATCCTGAGACTGCGACGCCATGTGCGGCGGATGTGGAGGATACCCACGATATGTGAACGGGGCTGGTTGCTGGTTTCAACCAGTTTCGGAAAAAAAAAAACATATTCGATCATCATCCCAAATACAGGGGACAATCAAAGTGATTACAGCTCTGAAAACCATCAACCAGACTTGCCTAGGCCCAGGTCTTCAATGAAAGGCTCCAAATACAATTCGGTGCCACAGAAACTGCGGCTTGCAAATGGTTGGTCTCAGAACTCATGCCATATACTGGTGCGTCCACTGGGTAGTGGATATTATATATATATATTATTGTTTTTACTGTGTATATATATATATATATATACACAATATATTATATATCATATATATATATATATATGTGATATTACTATATACTATATATTCATATATTTAAATTTGTGTAGTCTTATCCACATATAGTTACATCATGTTACATCATGTCCCCCGAAAAGGTACAACACATAGTGCCTCTTCTTGTTTGTTGTTCTACATGTTCGGACCCCTAAACTACGGAATCTATATACATGTCTACATCATTGCGCCAGCAGACAGCACGGTTGGATACAGTTGGGCCCATTTTTTTCCTGAACGCCAAGTATCTCTCCGGACGCTGGCAGGGCATGGACGCCTCTTGGAACGGGCGGGACCTTCGTAGGTCCGGTCACTTTCTCTGTTCGTTCCCATGAAATCCATGGGGTCTCATCCACTCAGTGAAGGAGCATTGGAAGATAAGAACTCAGGGGATACGTGGGTCAATGTCATAATGTTTTGAGGCCAAGTGGGGTGTTGATCTATCACACCAATCCAAAGCATCGGTGAGACATAGTGAGACTTTGGAGGGACAAAATTGTTCTGCGAAACCTTGACACCAACCACCCCCATCTCAGCATGGAACTTCACCAACCTGAGCCCCTGCTTTAGCTAACAGTGTGCCAAAACATCATACTTTTTTTTGCGCAAAAAATTGAAAGCCTTCGGCTCAGGTTGGTTCGTGCAAGTTCAAATTCAGTGCGTTTCAACACTAGCAATAGCAGCAGATTACGCATAGGAAACCTATGTCGTCAACTTCCACATGTCTTACAATCAACCTGCACTCAAGTCACTCAAGTCTTGGATTCACAAAGAAAAAAATGACAAAACAATACAAAACATACTCTGATGCCATGGCTTTCACAAGCAAACGCCAACAAATTTCACATGCCCTTTGAAATCTGGCTGGCAAAACACAGGTGGTCTCCAAAGGCCACGGGCACGGGGCTGGTGCACTGCCGTGGCATGCATTAAGAGCCATGGTACAACCATGGCCACCGATAAAAATTTCCACGGCTGCCATCGTTTGGGCAGCCGGGCTCGGGCAGGCAGCGGCTTCAAAGTAGTCGGCACCTGCCAATCCGCAATCTCTTCCAGGATTTTGTGTGGTGAAACGGCCTCAACGGCCTCTGCTGCTGGTGCAGCCCAATCCGTCTGCTCCAGCAGTGACTCCACATCTTCAGGAGTCTGGATTTTCTTGGGAATCTGTACCAGGACATCGTGGATGTCCTCTGGCTGGCAACTCAAAATCTTCTCCGTGCTGGAAAGCAACATATGGGACGCAAACTTCAATGGCACTCCTGGCACATTGTCCAGGAGAATGTGATGCCACAGCCTTGCGGCTGCATCTGGTGGCAAAACATTCATGAGATATCGATCATCCAATTTTGGATGATGATTGGGAAGTAGTCAATGTCTGCCTCCGTGAGCTTTTGTGCCACTTGTGGGCTGACCTCCTTGACCAGGCACCGCAGCTGTTCAGCGGTGCCCTGAACGGCCTGGAAAAACTTCATGCCATCCGCATGGAAGAGCTCTTCCTCAGTGTGCCACGTGATATGGACGAACTTTGACAACCGTCAAAAACAGAGGCATGGCACGGGCATGATACTTGAGAATGATACTTGAGAACAGAATCCGTGGATAGTGGCTTACCATGGCTTATCAACCTAATATGTACCAATCTGTATGGGGTTGCAACCTCAACAATTACTGACTTCAGGCAGAATGCCCGTCAGAAAAAATTGAAACCACCAGCCCAGGACCAAAACAAATGAGAGATTGAGCGGACCAACCAACATAGATTCCAGGGCCCTGTGTAAACATAAACAATCATAAACAGATCTTCATGCATGATCAAAAATATATGTATTCTCATGGAACAAGTAGCCTTGGTCGTTTGCTCCCCTGTTTAAAGTTGACCTTGTAGCGGGATAGGTGATAAATCCATCCCGAAAAACGTCCAAAGACACTTTTAAAAAACCAAAGTGTAGCTTTAATCCATCCGCTGACAATGGCGGTACTAACAGTCATGCGCAAAAAACAAGAGCCACAAACAACGCAGAAAGGCAGCAATTAAGCTACAAGCACTGCAGTGTTGTCCATAGATAGTCTCGCATCTTTCCATCATGTGCCCACACACATCGACAACATGACCCAAACTCAGGTCCGTAAAATCAGGCATGGCTCAAACATGAAGTACCACCGGACCTGCCCACAAAAGGATTCAAGCAGCCCATTCTGGGGGTCCCTATGTTTCAGCCATCATGATTTCTAATTGTTTCACCTTCTATAAAGAAACTCCCTTAAGAATTCATGTCTCTTTGAGTAGTGGATCTCTCTGTCCGGGCCTCCAAAACCGGAAAACAGCAATTCTGTGATGGTCACGGTCAAACTGGTACCTTTCTGGACCTACGCATGTTTTTTTCAATGGGATACCACTGGTATCCATCTTTGGGATGATGCTAATGATACAAACTAGCATACTGAATATCATATTTAGATGAATGGCACTCCTCAAATGGTAGCTTCATTGTTGGGTTTTTTAATTTGGGAATCCAATTTTGACCTATACCATCCACCCAAGTCGCTCAGTGGATGGTTTCGCCACGTTACATTGACCTGATGGACCATGTAGTCAAAAACTTGCAAGGCCCCGATATCGTCCTCCACTTCCCGATAGCACATGGCCATCCTTTGGTCGAATTGGTGGCTGAGGCACCCCGGACCCGAACACAAATATACACATACATACTTCTACACATAATATCACATAGCATCACAGAATATGTGCGTGTAGGTCAACACCGATCCGTGTGCATTATATACTTATACACCAAGATCAAACTCCAAGGTAGGATGGAAACTAGCAAATAGTTTTGGGACCACCAAACAATTACACCGCTGTCGATGAGAAACACAAACCGGAAACAGCAACAAAGTGAAATCATCTGGACTGCTTCATCCTCGCATCGTCTCCAAGGAAACGAACACGCCAAAAGCAGAACCATTCAAAGAAACAAACTGGTTGGTGGTGTAGACTCCCTTGCAAGATGTTTGTTGAGCAGGATTATTATTCCAAATAGGAAGGGAATGGAAGGGACATCAAAAAATGAAAGCAACATAAACCAACCCGAAAAGTATATTGCCTAATGCGTTTTGTTTCCTTGTGTTCAAACCTACGGAATAGGATGATCTACGACTTTCAGATTCTCTCATTTTCTGGGATGGGTAGCTCAACCGCTAGCCATTTTTGAGTCCGTGAAACTGGAAACTGAAGAATTCATGTTGCATTGCCTCTGAAGTTCTCTCATGACATGCTTCACAGTCTGGTGGCAAGGTCCTTCCTCGACCATCACGATCTCTGAAATCTTGCTACCCCGAAAGGTCCTGGAGTGGCCTTATCCCTGCAATGCATGGTGATATGTAAGTCAATGTGTATATATATATATATATACACAGTCACACATATATGAATATATACTTTACTAAAAAAACATGTGTACATAACTGAATATATCTATATATATATATACATAGAACTATAAGTAACTATATATATATATATATCTATACATAGATAGATAATCAAATACATTATACAAATAGCATGGGAAATTGCAGCAAACAGAAAAAAGATACATCATGAGTGCACTTAAGATTATAGATGCTGTACAGTACTTGTCTTCTCCAGTTCATTTCCTTGCCCCAGCGACCCAACTTCAGCCACGGCACACGTGATTCATTCCCTGCATGTACGCGGATTTTTCGTTGCTCTGAAGCCAAGTGATCCTGCAGCGCCGCAATTTTTTGGCACGGCGGCGCGGTTACTCCTCCAAGCTACGAGACGATATGACAATACTTCAATATTCCGAACTGACTCTCTTGCAGTCCTAAGATGTCCTAAGTAGCACAAAATACTACGGGCAAATTTAGACTAGCGGTACTCCGGTGCATCCCTTTTGGATAGAAACATACCGCATACTGCATACACCATGTTTTCAAAAAAAACATGGAACTGGAAGGGAACTGGAAATCCCACAATATGGCCATCCACATCCATCCACCGATATTCAAATCATATTGGGGATGTGCATTTTAGTCTCCAATTTCAGGAGCGTAATAGTGTAATAACTCATGACCGTCAAACTTCAGCAAACTAATCACCAAACTTGGGTGAGTGCTCAAGCTTATAGTTAAGATTCAAATCTGTACGGTAGTAGTGTCTATACTTGTTCATGTTAGATATCACAAAGATGCACATCTCAAAAACTGCCATTCCAACCAGCAGGGATACCACTTGTTTGTTGATTCCCTACCGATTTTTGATGGAGCATCTGCTGACCCCACCTTCCATTAGCCGAGGTACAGCAATTCTTGCACTTTTCTCCGACGGCTCATGATGGCTGCTTCATCACGGGATTCGCGAAACAGCATAGGACCAAAGGTCCTGCGGCCATCCAAAGACATACCTTCTCAAATGACTGATTTGTTGGGGTTTTCCTCAAGAATCAATGGGGTGTATAGTATGATAAAGAAATCAGGAAAAATCAGAGCCATGGAATTAACATACACACGCTAACAAGCTTCAGCGATGGAATCGCTGGAGGAAATGGATTATGTGATCGCATGATGGAAGTTGGCTCATGAGCAAACAATTCAACTTTTTGGCACACCCCTAAAGTAGAAATGGAACCGACCAAAAAGTATAGCATTGACATGCATTGACAGAGCATTTACAGGTTGGATAGGCCCATTTTTGAAGTCCCACCTCAGTTTTTGTCCATGAGTCAGTTCCATCAACCAGGTTTTATCTCAGAGATATTCCTCCAGGTTCCTTGATTGAATTCAATTCATAGCTGGCTCAAAATCCCATCCAAATAGTTGAGATCCCTAGGGGCCCATCAGCAGGTGAAACCCACGTCGTGCGGCCTTGCCAGGTCCAAATCTATCTGCGTCAAGGTCTCCGTGGACAACTCGACGCGCGGCCTGGAATGCTGCAAGCAGCGGTGGCTGCGCAGAATCTTCTCAACCACATTTGTTGGCTCGTGGTTTCAACATGTTTCAACCTACCCCTTGGTTCTTGAAGTGAGATCATCAATCCGCTTGAAGAGGCAAGCATGATGTGAAACCATCAAACAAGTATCTACAGCCGTGCATTCTGGCTGCCAGGCTCAGTTGAGCCTGAACCACACGAATTTAAATACATCCGAGAAATCCAAACACTGGTGGTGAATGAAGCGACACAAACTGATGCAACTTAGATAGCGCCGTCCCTGCCATGTCACTGAACTCATCCCAGCATCTGAATCACGCCGACTCTACAGCTGCTATGGTGCACTTGGGTACATACGATGCTTTTTCTAAGGACACACATCCCCGCTCTGTGAATGACCCAATGCCCCAAACACCCCCAAACCTGCCTCTCGAAAGCAACTGAAGGTGTTGCTTCGACCCACAAGCGGCGCTCTTCCATGTTGCTGGGCATGGGGGCGATTCGTGCAAAGATCCAAATTACTTGAACAGCTGTGACTGTGAGCTGCGGGGGCACCATGGATTTCGTCAATATACCATGTTGCTCTGAGAGATTCCAAAGAAAGAAATCGGCACGTCAATAGCTGCAACCGAGACGGTTGCCTGCTTTCAGAGACATTCTCTCATCGGAACACTCTTGGAAAGTGCAAGCAGATGGGGTTCTGATCCAAGGGGCTGACTGGAGAATGTCCCACTTCTCTGCTTCACTCAAAGCGATTTGGCCATGGTGTGTTCTTCACAATAGCCTCTAGACATCTAGACATGGAAATCCTAAAGGGGGTTCTGCAGAGAAGGGGTGCATCTATAGACTTTGTGATGTGGCATCTTGTATCATCTTGTACTCTTGTAGTTATAAGGGCGCAAAACATATTGCCTTTTCCTGCTTGTTGTTCTATATATTCTCGGGCCCCTAAACTACGGAATGTACAAGCCTTCATCATCGCGCCAGCAGACAGCACAGTTGGGCCCATTTTTCCCCTGAACGCCAAGTATCTCTCCGGACGCTGGCAGGGCATGGACGCCACTTGGAACGGGCGGGACCTTCGTAGGTCCGGTCACTTTCTCTGCTCGTTCAGAGTCCCATGAAATCCATGGGGTCTCATCCACTCAGTGATGGAGCATTGGAAGATACGAACTCGGGGATACGTGGCGTCAATGTTTTGAGGCCAAGTGGAGTGTTGATCACAACAATTTGAAGCATCGGCAAGACATAGTGAGACTTTGGAGTGACAAAATTGTTCTGCGAAACCTTGACACCAACCACCCCCATCTCAGCATGGAACTTGATTAACCTGAGCCCCTGCTTTAGCTAACAGTGTGCCAAAACATCATACCGTTTTTGTGCGCAAAAAATTGAAAGCCTTCGGCTCAGGTTGGTTCGTGCAAGTTCAAATTCAGTGCTTTCCCACACAAGCAATACCAGCAGATTGCGCATAGGAAACATTTGTCGTCAACTTCCACATATCTCACAATCAACCTGCACTCAAATCTTGAATGCACCAAATAAACAGTAACAAAAAAAATCATCTCATCGCATGGCTTTCACAAACAAATGCCAACAAATTTCAGGTGCCCTTTGAAACATGGCTGGCGAAACACAGGTGGTCTCTCACCGCCACGGGCACGGGGCTGGTGCACTGCTGTTGCATGCATTAAGAGTCTTAATGCATGCAACTGCAGTGCACCAGCCCCGTGCCCGTGGCGGTGAATCATTAAGAGCCATGGGACAACCATGGCCACCGACAAACGATGGCAGCCGTGGAAATTCATGGTCATGAATTTCCACGGCTGCCATCGTTTGGGCAGTCGGGCTCGGGCAGGCAGCTTCAAAGTGATCGGAACCTTAACGGCACAGAAGATGGTGCTGGAATTGGCATATCCGTAATCTCTTCCAGCACCATCTTCTGTGCCGGAACGGCCTCAACGGCCTCTGCTGCCGGTGCAGTCCAATCCGTCTCCAGCAGTGAATCTACATCTTCCGGAGTGTGGATTTTCTTGGGAATCTGTACGATGACCTGGTGGAGGTCCTCTGATTGGCACTGCAAAATGTCAGTGCTGCTGTAAAGCAACAAACGTTCCAGGCATTGCGTTGAAGTTCACATCGCATTTGAAATGCGATGCAAATTTTAAGGCAATGCCTGGAACATTGTCCAGGAGAATGTGATGCCACAGCCTTGCGGCTGATGGCAAGACATTCATGAAGATATCGATCATCCAATTTTGGATGATGATTGGGAAGTAGTCAATGTCTGCCTCAGTGAGCTTTTGTGCCACTTGTGGGCTGACCTCCTTGACCAAGCACCGCAGCTGTTCAGCGGTGCCCTGAACGGCCTGGAACAGCCTCATGCCATCCGCATGGAAGAGGTCTTCCTCAGTGTGGCACGTGATATGGACGAACTATGACAACCGTCAATAACAGGGGCATGGCACGGGCATGATACTTGCGAACAGAATCCATGGATAGTGGCTTACCATGGCTTATTATCAACCTAATATGTACTAATCTGTATGGGGTTACAACCTCAACAATTCCTGACTTCAGGCAGAATGCCCGGCAGAAAAAGTTGAAACTACAAGCCCAGGACAAAAAAAAGGGAGATGGAGTGCTCCCCTGTTAAAAGTTGATCTTGTAGCGGGATACGTGATAAATCCATCCCGAAAAGCATCCAAAGACACCTGAAACAAAATCTCAAACTATAGTTTTAATCGATCCGCTGACAATGGCGGTACTAACAGTCATGCGCAAAAAACAAGAGCCACAAACAACGCAGAAAGGCAGCAATTAAGCTACAAGCACTGCAGTGTTGTNATCCGCTGACAATGGCGGTACTAACAGTCATGCGCAAAAAACAAGAGCCACAAACAACGCAGAAAGGCAGCAATTAAGCTACAAGCACTGCAGTGTTGTCCATAGATAGTCTCGCATCTTTCCATCATGTGCCCACACACATCGACAACATGACCCAAACTNAAAGGCAGCAATTAAGCTACAAGCACTGCAGTGTTGTCCATAGATAGTCTCGCATCTTTCCATCATGTGCCCACACACATCGACAACATGACCCAAACTTAGGTCCGTAAAACAGGCATGGCTCAAACATGAAGTACCACCGGACCTGCCCACAAAAGGATTCAAGCAGCTTGGGCCCTATGTTTCGGCCATCATAATTCTAATCTTTTAACCTACATAAAGAAGCTCCCTCAAGAATTTCTCTGAATAGTGGATCTCCTCTCTTCTGCCTCCAAAACCGGAAAACGGCATAAGTCATGGTCACGGTCAAACTGGNAAGAAGCTCCCTCAAGAATTTCTCTGAATAGTGGATCTCCTCTCTTCTGCCTCCAAAACCGGAAAACGGCATAAGTCATGGTCACGGTCAAACTGGTACGGTGCTGGACCTACGCATGTTTGGTTTCAACGGGAAACCATTTGTATGCTCCTCAAAACGGCAGTTTTGGGGATCCAATTTTGACTTATACCATCCACCCAAGTCGCTCAGTGGATGGTTTCGCCACGTTACATTGACCTGATGGACCATGTAGTCAAAAACTTGCAGGGCCCCGGTATCAGTCTCCACTTCGCGATAAGACATGGCCATCCTTTGGTCGAATTGGTGGCTGAGGCACCCCGGACCCGAGCACAATTCTGTATCTATTTATACATGTTGTACGTCAACACCAAAGGGTAAGCATTAAATGTGCACAATAAATACATAGATCAAACTCCATGGTGGCAAGGAAACTAGCAAATATTGTTGGGACCACCAAACCATTATCATATACCGCTGTGAATGAGAAACGCAACCAGGAAACAGCAACAAAGGGAAATCATCTAGACTGTCTCATCCTCTCATTCTCTACAAAGAAAGAAGCGCGCCAAAAGCAAAACCATCCAAAGAAACAAACTGGTTGGTGATTGGTGGTATGACCTCACTTGAAAGATGTTTGTTAAGTTGGATCACTACTCAAACAGGAAAGGNACTGGTTGGTGATTGGTGGTATGACCTCACTTGAAAGATGTTTGTTAAGTTGGATCACTACTCAAACAGGAAAGGAAATCGAAACATGAAACCAACATATAAATCAAGCCCAAAAACATGTTGCCGTATATTATATATATATATATCAATATATATAGTCTTGTCTTCAAACCTGCATTGTATCTCATTGTTGTTGTTGTTGTTGTTGTTGCTGTTGTCGTCGTCGTCGTCGTCGTCATGCAGTACCAACATGTACCAACTATTGTTGGATTTACTTGAAAATATATACATTAGACATTATACTACGGAACAAAAATACATTATGAATCCACTTGGGCTTATTGATACAGTGCTTGTCTTTTCCGGCTCATTTCCTTACCCAAGCCACCTAACTTCAGCCACGGCACAGGTGATGGAGCGTGATGGAGTCCCTGCATATACGCGAAATTTTCATGGCTCTGAAGCCATTGGATCCTACAACGCCGCGGATTTTTTTCGCACGGCTACTCCATCAACCTTGCAAAATCTTTGGAATGTTTGAATAACAGTCCTCATCCCTTTTGGTTGGGAAAACACACCGCATTCACCAATTTTTCAACAATAAAACATGGAACCGGAAATCCCACAACATGGCCATCCACATCCATCCACGAATATTCAGACAATTTATATCATTTTTTGGGATGTCCATTTTAGGGTCCACTTTCCGGAGTGTAGCCTGTGCATTAACTCATGACCGTCAAACTTCAGCAAACTAATCACCAAACTTGGGTCCCTGCTCAAGCTTATAATTAAGATTCAAGTCTGTACAGTAGTAGTGTCTATACTTGTTCATGTTAGATATCACAAAGATGCACATCTCAAAAACTGCAATTCCAACCAGCAGGGATACCGTTTGTTTGTTGATTCCCTACCGATTTTTGATGGAGCATCTGCTGACCCGACTTCCATTAGCCGAGGTACAATAGTTGTTCGATTTTTTCACGGCGTTTCGTAATTGGCGCGTCATCGCAGGACTCTCCAAATAGTATGGAAAATTGCAGCAAACAGAAAAAGATACATCAGGAGTGCACTTAGGATTATAGATGCTGTACAGTACTTGGCTTCTCCAGTTCATTTCCTTGCCCCAGCGACCCAACTTCAGCCACAGCACACGTGATTCATTCCCTCTTGCAGTCCTAAGTAGCACAAAATTCTGCGGGCAAATTAAGACTAGCGGTACTCCGGTGCATCCCTTTTGGATAGAAAACATACCGCATACTCCATACACATGCATACACCATGTTTTCAAAAAAAACATGGAACTGGACATCCCACAACATGGCCATCCACATCCATCCACCGATATTCAAATCATATTGGAGATGTGCATTTTAGTCTCCAATTTCAGGAGCGTAATAGTGTAATAACTCATGACCGTCAAACTTCAGGAAACTAATCACCAAACTTGGGTCTCTGCTCAAGCTTGTAGTTAAGATTCAAATCTGTACAGTAGTAGTGTCTATACTTGTTCATGTTAGATATCACAAAGATGCACATCTCAAAAACTGCAATTCCAATCAGCAGGGATACCACTTGTTTGTTGATTCCCTACCGATTTTTGATGGAGCATCTGCTGACCCCACCTTCCATTAGCCGAGGTACAATAGTTGTTCGATTTTTTCACGGCGTTTCGTAATTGGCGCATCATCGCAGGACTCTCGGAATAGCATAGGACCGAAGGTCGTGCGGCCATCCAAAGACATACCTTCTGAATGACTGATTTCTTAGGGTTTTCCTTACGCATCAATGGGTTTATAATTTATAGATGTTTATAGTATGATAAAGAAGAGCCATGGAATGAACACAAACAAGCTACCAAGCTTCAGAGATGAAATCTTCAGAGGAAATGGGTGACGTGTTTGCATGATGGCAGTTGCCTCATGACTCCGGAGCAAACAATTCATCAACTTCTTGGCACACCCGTAAAGAAATGGAAGCATGGAAAAAGTATATGGCATCAACAAATCACTTCCATGTTGGATAGGCCTGTGTTTGAAGTCCCACCCCGGGAAAAGACATGGCATAGTGTTTGTCTACCAGTCAGTTACATCAACCATGCTTAAACCACCATCTCGTTTATCTTTTGTAGCTTTACACCTTCCCTTGCTGACTCAAACCATTATTTCACATGGTTTCTTCTTGTAGTTTTTCATCCAAATAGTTGATCCCTAGGGGCCCATCAGCAGGTGAAACCCACGTCGCGCGGCCTTGCCAGGTCCAATTGAATCTGCGTCAAGGTCTCCGTGGACAACTCGACGCGCGGCCTGGAATTCCATGCGAAAAGCAGCGCTGGCTGCGCAGAATCTTCTCAACCACATTTGTTGGCCCGTGGTTTCAACATGTTTCAACCTACCCCTTGCTTCTTGAAGTGAGATCATCAAACCACTTGAAGAGATGAGATAAGCATCGTGTGAAACCACCTACAGCCATGCATTCTGACAGTCAGCCTCAGTTGAGCCTGGGCCCTACGATTTTAAATACATCCGAGAAATCCAAACACATGGTGGTGAACGAAGCGATTCAAACTGATGCAAATTAGGTAGCGCTGTCCCGGCCACGTCGCTGAACNAAATCCAAACACATGGTGGTGAACGAAGCGATTCAAACTGATGCAAATTAGGTAGCGCTGTCCCGGCCACGTCGCTGAACTCATCCCAACTCCCAATATCTCAATCACGCCGACTCTACGGCTACGGTGCACTTGGGTACATACGATGTTTTTTCTAAGAACACACATCCCCGTTCTGTGAATGACCCAATGCCCCAAACATGCCTCTCAACAGCAACTNCGGTGCACTTGGGTACATACGATGTTTTTTCTAAGAACACACATCCCCGTTCTGTGAATGACCCAATGCCCCAAACATGCCTCTCAACAGCAACTGAAGGTATTGCTTCCAGCCACAAGCGGCGCTCTTCCATTGTGTTCAGAATGGGGTGATTCGTGCAAGATCCAAATTATTTGAACCGCTGTGAGCTGCGGGGGCACCATGGATTTTGTCAATATACCATGATGCTCTGAAAGATTAGAAAGGAAGCAACTGGCACGTCAATAGGCTGCGACCGAGACGGTTGCATGCTTTCAGAGACATTCTCCCATCGGAACACTCTTGGAAAAATTGCAACCACAGGCCAGAGGGGGTTCTGATCCAAAAGGCTGACTGGAGAATGTCCCACTTCTCTGCTTCACTTAAAGCGATTGGGCCATGGTGAGTTTTTCACAATAGTCGCTAGACATTGTTTTCCTCAACAGGGTTCTGCAGAGTACGTGGGAATCAGAATCTGTGCACTTTGTGACATCAAAATATATTATGCTACCCACGTGTACATGGGTGTGTTTGAACGGTATACCCAAATGGCTATTCTGATAGGAATGATTATGAACCTGATTTTCGGGCAAAACCACTTTGGTTAGTAACTATCCCATCTATGACAAAACAAAATACCGAACTCCCCTCACCAGTGCAGCTGTGCTGCTCACAACTCTCGGCTTGAAAGCCACGGGCCCAGCGGCTGCTATTCATCCTGCTGTTCCGCCACGAGCAGTTTCCAACATCAATGGATTTGAGTGGCCAAGAAATGTGGTATAAATGTGGTACAGATTGAAGACCAACATTTTGTTTCGGGGAATCGCAGCAAGCTTTTTTGGGGATGGAATGGTTATATACTCAGGTTTACCTCGCGGAAAAATCATGTGACCAGCTGCCACTGGCGGATTGTCCTGTGCACGAGGATGGTGCGATCCGTACATTGCTTGGCAAAGGTGCTCCTAAGGCTGTCACATCTGTCACCGGGGACAAGGAGGTGGCTCGGCTTCGTGTCTACAACCTGATGAGCTTTGGGGATATCTCCATTGAAACAACGAAAACCAATAGCAGTGGCAAGTCAGGTCTTGGGTGCGTCTGTTCGCTTTGTGAAGTGTCTCTAACCTTTGTTTCTGGCAAAAGCCAAGCATACCGCATTCTTCATGGTCCCTTGTTGGCGGGCATCTGACAGTTCTGACTCCGTCCCTGCAATGGAAAACCCGCGTCAGTGTGGCGAGATTCACAGTATCTGGATGATCATGAAAAAAACCATCATTCATGCCTCAGTTTCCACACATCTCCAGAGGGGTTTAAACTTCCCACCGCTAAATCATGCTAAATGGATCAACCTATGCGAGGAAATTGCCATGAATATCAGGTATACTGGAAAGAGATCTATTCATAGAATTCTTGTGCATGTCACAAAAGAGAATAGATCCGTGCTTTGAAGCCAAAAAACTGAAACTTGTGAATTTATGCCAATCTTAGTAGCCCGCACACTACCTGGAAATCAATATAGGGCATGTTTGTCGTCTAGTAAGTCTAGTATCAAAATCGATGATAGCACCCTGTCTGTGTCAATTCGGTCGTCCTCATGATGAGCAGTGCTCGAAGCACATGATTCTTCAGGAGTTTTACATTCAAGCTTCATCATAAATTCATCATAGATCTATACAGCTCTCAGCCAATGTATGCCTTCCATCCCTTACTTTTGCGATCACTGATAGAGTATCAACCCGCATCGTTGTCAAATATTGTTTGTTCAGATCATCATCACAAATTTGAGATGATATCACCTACAAACTCCCCAACAAAATCCTATGCAAAACTAGCCCACATTCTGGCGGCCAGGAGCTCACAAATCGCACACCCTCCAAGGCTGCCAGCCAAAAGCCCAGGGAGACATCAGCAGCACCTCTGGGAACAGGATTCATGAATGTCACCTAGGTTGGTGAACCCTCCGGATGATTGATGTCATACTACTGGTAACATCTGGCAACTGGTAAGTTGAGAGGACGAAGAACATGTAGATTCATCAGATCTGATGTCATACTAACTTCAGATTGATGAACTTTGCCTCATCATTATTTGATGTCCGGAAAAATCCATAAGATTTGGGAATGGATTTGGGTCGTTCTTTGTCGAGGACCCCCAAAACTTCCATCCAATCAACCAAAGTTTTGTATTTTTTGCAAGACCGCTGGGAAGTGATGCCATCCTACTTCACCAGCATCCAGTAGTGCCACCGGCCAGCCACGCCTCTACTCTTCAATCGATGGGCGTTGTTGCCCAAGAAGCGGACAATCCTGAAAAGCAATCTGCTGACGGTCAAAGACCAGCCTTTGACTTGGGTGGCATTTATGGTGCTTGAGGAGCCAGATAGGACTTCCAAGTCCAGGGAATTTCATGTCATACAAGAACCTGGTATCGGTCTGCTGCACATCTCATCATTTCCAAGTACCAAAACTGCAACGTATGCTTCAGTAGGAAGGAGCAGGACTACAAGGTGAACAGGCATGTGGAGCAACCCTTTCCCAATCAAGGGAAAACATCAAGAATGGCTACACTAGCCATAAGACAGAACTTTTATTGAGCTTGCAAGCACAAAAAAAGTTCATCCTCCACTGGTGGGTGCATAATACTTCAAAATCCATCCGAGGCACCCAAAGGGCGAACCAACCTTCGCCTAGAAGCATCTACAACTTGAAATTATCCATGTTCAAACTCCAAAACCCAAGATCTAAACAACCTTGGTTTCTATGCATCGATTCTAGTATATTTTAGGTCTTCCAACAAAAAGTTTCCATTCATATCAGCTACTCCAACTGATTTCTCCAGGTGCATCCAGGTCTCCTCTTGCCGAAGACCCATCCCATCCCCAGGAACCAGCGCGGAGCCGCTTTGGCACCGAAGTAACTGGCCACCCTGCGGATCTCCTGCAGAAATATTGGCGAAAAACACCCATGGACAATGCTTCCACACGTGGAATGTTCAATTTTTTCAGAAACATGAATGACATAATCATCATAGTTGACCATAGATGTTGATTTATAGATATCTATAGATTAATTTATATAGATTTATAGTCTAAATATATGTCCTATATTAGAGACATTACACCGATCATCATAGATCCAGAATGACTTGGGCAGTGACGAAGTCCTGGAGCTTCTGCGCAACGCAGGACGGGAGCTCTGGACTCGTGTGGTTCTGGGGCCGTGGCCGTGGAGTCGGCCGTGGAACATGGTGGAACCCAAGGTCAATGGTTGAGCCACTTATCACTTATCCTACAAGTAGAAGGTGGGATTTGTGTGGAACATCCATTTTTTTCAAGCACTATATATATATATATCATATATACTATATGATTATAAATGTACTATATATAATCGGAAATGAACCGAGGCGCCACTTTTTGCACGTCCTATTTGTATAGATAAGGTTGGAATTTGAATTCATGTCGCCTATGAATTTGATGAACTCTGGCGATCTCTAGCGTAAGCCTCTCAGCCTCTCAGAACCTTTGCCTCCACTGAATATCCCTCAATTTCGTGGCTAGTCCGCAGCCTCTAGCTGGGTTGGCCTCACTTACTTCAGTTGAACAATGCAGCACTAAGGTCTCTTGGTTTCTTCTTTTCAGGATGAAGACGGATTGTTTATGAGAGAAAACCTGACAAGATCCAATCATCTGGCTGTTAATCAGCAAGTCCGGAAACAAACGTTTTGTGGGCTGCAAAAAGACCATTTTCAAAAACAGAAGCTGACCATTAGCTGACCTATTCAGTAACTGCAGTAAGTATATACTTGTAAGTTGGCAAGTTTCCCATACAAAGTCAGCGTACGGTAGGGTAGAAATCATCAACAAGCATCCATTCCATCGAAGATGTCACAGTTCTCAATGGCCATCATGCAACCTCAGAGGAGTGAAAATTGAGTTCTAAATACTCAATCCATCTCAATCCCATGGTTGGGGAAACATGCTGAATTGCTGGCATTCAGATCCCATTGGCAACAAATGGCAACGAACAAGGAACCACCCATGGACAACCCAGGAAATTGGTTGCAGAAGCTCTTGAGCGTCTCCTGTCAGCAAACTGTTGTTGTGTTAGTGCCAAGCTGCAGGAATGAGAATCACTAGGACACCATTTACAGCTGGGGTGAACCAACTACTGTACCCTTCTACCCCTAAATATTGGTATGGCGGTATGTTATGTTGTACTTTTGACTTCAATGGACTACTCTGAATTTTTACACCAAAACTGCTGGGAAATGTGTATAGTTGATATAGACCTTACTAGCAAATTATACATTATATTTTTTTGATGTTTGGAAATGGAGTATCATCTTGGCCTTCTACCTTGCCAAACCAGGAAATGTGGTGCCAAATGGTTGTTAGTGTTCAATGCCAGTGGCAGGCCACGGCAAAGGGACAGGAAAAAAGCGCTGGCGGACAGATGTACCATCCAGTTGTATCATGACGTGAATGTATCATGATAAAAACATGTGCCGTCGAAGTGCACACTTTGAAGAACACATATATATTTCACTGGAAAACATGAAGGTGTGTAAATGTATGTAAATGTACACAGCCTGGTTTCCGTGCGTTTGTCCGTTTGTGTATTGTAAATTAATATTCAGCAGTGCTGATCTGCCCTGGCTCCTCCTTTCGACAAAGTTCACATGGTTTGCAGAGCTCACAAACCTGCTGTGGCAGCTATGGCTGGGGCAACGCAGCAGTCTTGCAAGCTTTGAACCTGCCTCTAATGCAAGCGAGCATACTTTTTTCAAGATCCCCAGCAACATTCTGAGTGCAGGGAAAAAATATTGTCAGGTCTCAAACTTCTTCAATCGAAGTGTAAACTTTTTTTTTTACAATCTTGGAAAAAGGCACTTCTTGATCTTTTTGCAGGGAGTTGTTCTTATTGAGTTTGGCAAGTTGCCAGACCCGAGGGTCGCTGGTGTTCAAATGGCATTCAAATGACGTTCAAAAGGTGTTTGTAAAAAGGCATTCAAAGGCGTTCAAATCGTTTTCACAAGTTGCAACTACATTATGAAAAAAAGACATTCAGCCAGCAGAATCTATGTGATTTCCCGACCAGGAGTGAAAATAACCGTTCAAGTGTCCGCAAAGGCTCATTTTGGAAAGTTTGATGGAAAAAACAACACCTAGACCTAGGCCATACCAGGTACAGTACCTTCTTAGAAATTCTCCAAATCATGTCCAGAAATCTATGCTTTCCCTATACATGCAGAACAACAGAGGTCACATCCGACCCTACCCCAGCAGGGCATTAGGGTCAAGGTCAAATACGATTCCAAGTAAGGTAGGGTGAAATGTGACCCCCTTGCCTACATCATTCCTTGGAATTCAGCTGGGCTACGGAAGAAACGCCGTGACTCCCTTGCCATGTGCAGTGGAGGGACGTGGGTCTTTGACCAATCGAGCTCTGTCTCCATGACGTATCCTGGGCACAACACCCAACCGATGGTTCGAATCAACAGACTGTGCAGTGGGAACCAATATGACTTGACCAAATGAAGTGCAGGGAAAAATCATGAAAAATAGGGATGACATGGGAAAACATGCTATTCACAAGTTCAACTAAAATACACTGCCTAAATCTGCCTGTAAGCTGATGAAGAATAGCTGAAGCAATGTGCGAAATCCTCTTGACACACCGAGCCACGTGTAACCCCAAGAATTATCATCTTCGAGGGGACAATTCATCTTTCCAACCCATCCTTTTTGGAGATTCCAAATGTCAAGGGGAGCAGGGGGTTATCTTCAGTCCTCTCTGGTACTTCAACTTGGCTAGCTGGAAACTCCCTTGATATCCATCTATCAATGATTTTTCCATCTACTGTACACATGTTTCCATTCAAGATCATTCAAGACAGGGATTTCAAGCCAGCAAAACAGGGATCTAAAGAGGCTACCATGGTTTCCTTAAGATAACACCCATAACCAGGTGGGATTTCAAGCCCTTCACTTCCACAGCTGCGGAGAAGTCTCCCATGGCCAACGACTCGGTCTGCTGCAGCTGAAGATGATCCACCAGCTTCGGAAGGTTCAGAAAGCCTCAAGCAGAGAGTACCAGGACCAGATAGGACCAGATGAGACCAGGGAAGTCTTGGTGATTTCTTGAGTAAACAATTTGTTTTGGTCATTCATAATGTGTTTCTGTATTGTGAGTTTGTTCAAAGATGGTCGATCCGAGGTATCCGAGGTATTCGGCCAAGCAAGTCATTGGTTGATTTCTGGAGGGAAATCATGGTATTTCATCGTTCTTCTTCTTGAATCACCAAGATTACTGTATACTTAGACAGGGCATGTTTGGGAATTGATGTGGATTCCCACGCAATATTCTCACTCATGTCCTTAAAAAATGTCATTTCCGAGAGCCAAGAGACTATCATCATCCAGGTACATGACATAGTCCTGCTGAGGCCTTGCCACATCCCAGATCAAGGCAACGGATCCACAAAGATGACTCTTGGGTCACCCATTTTCAGCGTAGAAACCATGACGGTACACGGTAAATACCATGAAAACAAACTTCACATACAATCACTAAAAACATCTAACACATTCTAAAACCATTATTACATAAACTTGGAAATGAAACAATTCACAATCACTAAAAGCAAGGGTGATAGAAACGCAATCACTCAAAACCATTAAGCATATTAAACACATTCAAACACCATGTGTAAGGAACAATTATATAAAACATCACGAAACAATATCTTTAAAAAAATGAAACACACATTGGACATATTTCTACAACCCTTTCCCATACGCTGCACCTGTGCTTCGCAAGCCAAGCACTGCCGTGGAGCAAGCGGTACGTCCGAGCGCAGGGCCTGGTGAAACATTGGGACGTTATAAGAGGATTAAACAAAGGATCTTAATTATTAACATAATACACCCACCATTGGGGGATGAATATCCATTATTTGAATCCAGGTATTTAACACATAGTATGAAAACAACCAAAAAAATCCACGCGATCAAAATGATCTGAACAGCATCGAATTCCGGGGGGTCTCTGATAACGCCGCTTCTACCGTCAGGAACGCCACTGACTCTACAGCTCCCAAGCAGAAAGCAGTGGAAAACTGGCCGTCCACTATGACAAGCTGTCAGGGTTTCACCAGAGGTAAATTCTTGTGAAAACACGCCGATTAACAGGAAATAACAGGAATGAAGAGGAAACAATGAAGAAGCTGTCAGATTCTGGTGTGTCAAGTTTCAAATCCTGCATGTACATCGTTATCATCCTTGAGGTGGCAAAAATAAATAAAAACAAGCACCCGTGCGGCACCTTTCCAAGACATAGGTCACGTCCCTCAAGACAGGTGGATCGGTGTCGGGACCTCCCACCTGTCGATTTGATTGGAAACAGGTGACCGGATATGTCGGGTGCCTGGAAATGACTCAAACGATTCGTGTATGGCGTCTGGGCCAAGCTAGATTAGCAATATGCCACTGCTGCCAAAAAACACATCCCTACATGTGCATAAACTTTAGTTCATCTTTCAAATAAGTGCAATGTGAACACTGCACTTCTGCTCCTACACAATGAGCATATTGCAGTATGTTTGCAAAGATTGGCGTGCACACGATGTTGAACCACGGCAAATACATCTATGCATCGTTACGCATCTGTAACGGATGCAACATCTTGCTCGCGGGGTTGTTTCGAGTTTCAATAATTTTCAATAGTCCTATCAATCTCGTGGTGATCATAGTCATCATAGTATTGAATAAAATCCCAATAAAGTCTATGAGATTGATAATATTAACTCATAGTATTATAACTATTGGGGGTTAATTGGTTAATATATTATAAATATTACCTCATAGTAATATATGAACCAATCTCCCAATAACACCCAAGCTGTATCTCGGATCAAGTCCCAGCGAGACCTCGATCAAATCTCCATAGGTGGATTCTTCTTGCCAAGCCATGGCCTGCCGAGGCAGCGCGCTCATGCCGTTGATTTTTGAGGGCAAAATTAAGGGATGTCTCAAATTGACATCTATTGACTATAACATATTATAACATACTATATATATATATATATCCATTATATATATAACTATCACCAATACTATATCTATTCAATAACTATTCAATACGATATCAAGCCATCTCTTTGGCTTGAAAGAAAATTAGCACTCCTCAACGTTCATCCGATATTGACTTTTTAACATTGCAACAGCTGTATGGTGTCCATTTGAAAAAGGCCATGGATTTGAAGGCAAAACCTTGGATGAACCTTGGATGCTGAGTCAGTGAGTCCCCACTGGTCCATACTGACTCATGGCCCATCCCCCACTGGGTTTGGATCAAAACATATAAAACCAAGAAACAAACCCCAAAATGGATAATGATACTTGATGGGTTGTTGCTGGGCTGTTGGTGGTTCTTGTCCCCACTTCGAAGATGTTCGACCCAAATCCACCACATCCAACTGGCAGCGGACGCGGCTCCTCCTGCTCCTCCGAGGGATGTGCCATGAAGAACAGCATCTCCACTTCGCTGCTGGTCAGCACCGTGCAGCTGGACCTGTAGCGCGGTTGATGTTGGGATGAACAGCATTTTGACGTCTCAAAAGTACACATGCATAATATATACATATATAATCATATCGGATGATGATTGTCGAAGTCGTGGGATTTCATGAAAATTCGATTGTTCAACGTAGTTTTTAGGCACATCCAAAGGTAGGGATTCTTGCCCCCTTTTCAGAGTCTCTTCAAACCTGATGACAGGCACAAGAAAAACTAGCTCCAAGCACTCCGAGAGCTTCAATTCAACAAGTATACATATGCCACGTGTCGGAAAACATTCCAACATCAAATGATTTCTGCTGCGGAATCTAGAAATCAACTTGCAACACATAGTAGTTATTTACTTATTGTGTGTATATGTACAATTTATACTATCCATATCAAAACGAAAAGCTGTGACCCTCAAGAAATCCAAGTCGCATGGCCGTGCGGAGGATCTGGCGACGGTCCAGGGCTGACCAGCGGCTCGTGACCATGATGCCTGAAGGATTCCACCCGCGAAGGAAGGGAAGGAAGCGACGAACATCATTCAACTGGTTGATAAACGGTTGTTGATTAGTGATCAATGATTCAATATAGTCAATGAAAAAAATCCACCCAAGAGGTGGTGATGATGATAATGATGATGATGATGATGATGATGATGATGATGATGATGATGATGATGATGATGATGATGATGATTGTCACTATTGTTACATATTGTTATAGTATATTATCATTATTATCAGATAACATTGATATACATTGATGACATTGATGCTGGTGCTGGTGGTGTCCACTTCATCACCTCCACATCTGTCTGAAGCACTTCCACTTCCAATGCCGTTCAGCCACCCAGCTGCAACGCTGCATGGACGCCGCATGGCAATGCCAGCAGCGTCGCCCCAAGGCGCATCTGCAAACCATACAGGATTTCCCAAAGTGGATTGCAGGAATATCCAGTGGAATCCAGTGTTGCACGCCTCCGGAAAAAAAAAAGGATGCAAATGCTGATTGTGTTATGGTGTTGGTCTCGTTATTTTGAGAAAGGTCTTACTTTTCTATATTTTGGGCGCTATCAAATCATCGTAAACTTACTTATTGATAATCCCTGAGCCAGTTGCAGTTGGTACAATCCAACGGGTATTGGGCATTGCTCGCTGGGATGTATCGCTGGATCCTTTCGAGCCTACTCATCAGGGTGTTCTTATCATATCCAGTATGTCAATGTTTTCATGATGCCGATGGGACCGCAGCAAGCAATGCGCAATGGATGTGGAAGGCAACTGAGAATAGAAAGGGTCTGTGGCACAGAAGGTAGTACTGGTATAGAGATAGATAGATCCCTGATTCAAAGGCAACCCCAGCATTGTGATTCTGACACTATTGTATATATATATATTATATTCCCCAAGCGTTCGTCTCTGCATCCTGCATATTGGAAGCACTACTGTGCCAGGAAAGGCTTCAACAAATGCATGAGGATCACACCCACATGTTGATTGCTTCGTGCCTCCGGAATGCACTATTTATTGCTATGCTCTTCATGCTTGACATTGACTGGGCCACAATTTCTGTCCTCCTCCTCCAAATCACATTTCCAAATGCAATAGGACCAGCCTAGAAAATGGACCCAACAACTGCCGTGGGCCCTCAAACCTCTTGTGATCGTCCCTATATCCCAATTGGTGGGTTTCAGGGAAAATTGGTTGGAGTAAAACCCCAATAGTTTACAGAGGTACAAACTCCAAGTTGTGCTCCATAACAAGTTTCCTCCTTAAAATCCCAAAATTTCCCAAATATCCCCAACAAAATCATCAATCTCGACTGCAGATCGGTCCCGAGGTATCCCGAGGTCCCAACCCCATAGAGCCCAGTGCGGATGGCTTCTTCAGCAGCCAATTTCTCTGCTTGCATCATCTTCCTGGCTGAAAGCCAAGGCAAAATCCATGCTGCAAGTGTGGTATCAGGATAGGGTAGGATCGAACTTACACCATGGGATCTTTGACTCACCAGATATCAGGTTCACAGTGATTTGAAAAACATTGGCTGCAACTGAGTGCACCATCTCATCCAATGTAAATCAATGTATTCGTTTCAGCAACAGCTACAAGGTTTTGTCTCAAATCAATGATGTCTGTATAAGCCACAAGATTTGAAACAACATCAATGGCACTTCCATCAATTTGACAAGGTTTATATACAGTCTTACATCCCGATTTTCTGATGGATTTTGATGGTAAATTCACCATGCTTTCCATTGATTTCCATTGACCCACAGGCACCAGCGGTGCTAAACTCTGTCAGAATCACTTGCCACCAGGCGTGGGGCCAAAGGCTTGAACCGCCTGCACAAAACAGCGGCAGTCGAAATGGCAGGTAGAGGACTTGTGCATGGTATACATGTGATATTCTGATGATTACATGCTGATCAGACATTGCCTTCTATATTTTGTAATATGTTTTCTTTGTATATCTAATTATTACGTGCGAGAACGGTGATTCTATGGCTAGGGGGGACAGCATCGTGAAAATGTCTCTGATTCACATAGTATTTTTCAGGGCTGATGGAGACCAGAAGCGGAATGAGAATGAAACTGACTGAGCCTGTAGGTTCAAAGAGTCAATGATTCCATGTGTTTCAGAAATTTCCTGTGTTCCCCTCCTACCCAAAGGCTCCATCGCTGGTACATCCAGTGCCTTCGCAATGTTACTTTGAACCTGCTCGGCAGGGGTGTATGCGACAGAAGATATCAGGGACAATCCTTTCCTCTGCGTTTCACCATAAGTAGTGGCTTGATGCTATTTGGAGGTTTCCTAAAATAGGGGTACCCCCAAATCATCCATTTTAATAGGATTTTCCATTATAAACCATCCATTTTTGGGTACCCCCATTTTAGGTTAGGTCAAAGTCTGACCAAATCCAAGGCGCAGCTGAAATAAACCATGGACTGATGTCCCTTGGGCCTGCTCGACGCTGCCATCCGTACCAGCCTTGAGACTGTTGTTGCTGATTTGAATCCATTGGCTTGGATAAATTAAAAGGAGAACTGCTCAGGGCCCATGAAGAAAGCTCTCACTTGGACTGGCATGTCACAGTCATGCAATCTAAGTAACTTTTGGAATTTTGGTGCCTTCCATGTTCGCCCAATCCATGATACAGTCCACTTGCCCACCGCCGGTGTTTCTGTAGATCGAGGGACCACCAAAGCCCTTTCTGATCGGGCAACGCCACCGCTGAAGATTTGCATCTGCCTTGGTCGGCTGACATGGATTTCTTTCCTGAATGTCCATCATGCATCCACAATGGTCCTTGGGTACTTCCATAAAATGGACAATATAGACCATTGAATATAGCAATATCGGCCTGCTCCTTCCAAAATTCATAGATCCATTGTGCCCCTGCAACCTAAACCCCAATACACGGATTCCTACCACAGATATGATCAGAGTGCATTCCTTTTCAAACCAGCAAACAACCAGCAAACACCACTAGATAATAGCAAATAATCAGCAAATACAAGATCTAGTGCAACCCCGAAAAATTCCAAAATCTTCGAAATCACATTGTGCAACCCGTTCGAACCCCATCTACAACGATCAACCGCCCGGACTCGACCCAGCTGAGTGGTGTGCGCCAGCTGTGCCTGACCGCCTGGGGCACAGGAGACCTCCCCGGGACCTGGACGGTAATTTGACCACTAAAAAGGGGGGATTTTTACCAACAAAGATCCAAGAAGATAGAAAATTAGAGGATGAATGACTGCAATCAATGGAGGATTATTGCAGAATACCTTACTACATCCTATTGCTTCTGGATTTGTGATCGTAAAAACCCTTTGATTAACCATCAAAAATATAAAGGATCTTTGCCAACAAGAATGGAAATGGGCCGACAATCAAAGGACCAATGATACGGCTTGGGCTCATAATGGGGCAAACCATTGGATATCAAATTTACGGCAATTGTAATCAGTAAATTTGTAAATGATGATTAATTACAAACCAGTGCTTTTTTGGCTGGCGAGATGACCCCCACCAAGTCCATCAAGCTACCACTCAAGTTTCTCCCAAAACATTGGAGGATACTCCAAAACATGGCACAAAACTGGTTGCTGGCTTCAACCCATCCCATCAATCATCCCAAAATATCTCAAATAGGGTTGCAAAAACCCTAAGTTGAAACGACCAACCAGCAAACACAAGTAGAAAAAAAACATCGACAACTATGAAAGGAACGGTTAAAAAAAACATCGAAAACCACCAAAAACAGACAAAACAACTAGAGGTTTCCTAAAATAAGGGCACCCCAAACCATGGCCGTCACCTCGTTCCAGCGCAGAGCCGCTCCCAGGCCGGCGCGCTAAGGGACCAGCGGACATCATTTTTGGACAATCCGATGGCGTGGGGGTTCGGCCCCCCCCCCGCGGATGGCTACTGTAAGGTGGAGTTTAAAAGCGACCAACGGATGGTTTTATTATGGGAAAATATGATGAAATATGTCATGATGAAACATGGTGAATATCCATTACAGCTGTTGGGTCGTAATGTGGGATATCTATGGACTAATATGATAGATCTCTATAGGTTTTTGGCATATATAACCCACCTACCGTTGGCTGTACAGTTGGCTGTGTGAACGTAAACCAGCTACAACTATGGCCAACTTCCGATTCTTCGGGGCCCCCACAGGAACCCCTGGAGAAAGGCACCCAGGAAATTCCGTGGGATTCACATCGCTGGCAGAGATTGAGGGGATAGTCCCAGTGGGAGTCCCATGATACGGTTGCTGTTCAAAGTGTGTCGCTCCATGTGATGACTTTGCAAGTTTCCGCAACTGCAGCCAGAATTGTGCTTGGAAATCTCCAAAGATCAGTTCTGAGGAACCTCACATCCAGGGTGGGCAAGCCGTCGCACTGCGAGTATGCAATGCCACTTGTTGTGTCCCCACAGTGATGAAGGCAAATGGGGTTGTTGATTAAGAAAATGTCATCCTTCAACATCTGGACTGATTGGAACAGCAGGGATGAACCCTGCGACATGTGTATATCTCAACCCCAATGTTTACCACCATTTTCCTACCGAAATGTGCCATTTTGGTGTCCCGAGAAAACCCAGATGTTTCTAGACAAATGGTTCATTTCCAGGCAAAAGAAATCCTGCGTGGTTTTGGCTCCTAAAACTCAGTTTTTTGTCGCTGCTCGACCTCTGCGTCTGAGATCCTCATGTTTGAGGTGAATGGTCTTACATCCACATAAGGAATGATAAGTACCGGCGTGCTCTGATCATCTCAAAATCATTATGTCCTTGGCAAAGTCCAGCCGTCCAGCCTGCAGGTCTCACGCAGACTTGTCAATTGAGCTGTGGGGAGCATGCTCTCGAGTCTCGAGTCAAAGGTCGGGTGGACTCAAGAGGCCTCAAGAGGATATGCAAGAAATTCCAAGAACATATCATACAGTCTTACAGTAATTTGCCACACCCAACGCTAGCCTATAAGACAATTGAGCTAGATTGAGCTCAAAATTCCAGTGACAAGAAGACAACTACTGTGTTTGGTCCGTGCGACTCACTTATGCCAAAGAACCATAGGAAATTACCTTCTTCGAGTGATCCCCACCACGTGATTTTTTTTTTACGCTTGCCATGCGCAGCCAATCTCTTCCATTTCTGTACCCAACAAATGTTTCGCGCGCGTTGGCGCGGTCTGGAGTTGCCCAAGGAGAGCAGGGGCCCTAGTGAGAAATTGTTTGAGTGTGGGGAGGTCTTGTTTGGCTAAAGGGTGTAGGTGTGAAAAAAACGCGCAAAAGTGTGGTCTCTGTTTCGTGCAACCAATACTTTGTTGGTCTACCTTGTTGGGCCCCCGTACTGTGTATTCTATCACGAAGGGCTGGGGAAAAAACCACATGGTGAAGGGGCTCGTGTGGCGGTGTGGTCTCGACATTTTGACATTCTTTCTGACATTGTGTGTGACATATATTCGGACATTGTATCTGACATTCTATCTGATATTCTATCTGGCATCTAGTCTGACATTCTATCTGGCATCTTGTTTGGCGTTCTATCTGACCTTCTTTCTGACATTATATCTGACGTATATTCTGACATTCTATCTGACATTCTATCTGGAATCTTGTCTGGCATTCTTTCTGGCATTCTATCTGGCATTCTTTCTGACCATTTACCTGGCGTTCTACCTGACATATTTTCTGACATTCTACCTGGCATTCTATCTGGCATTCTATCTGACATGTTATCTGACGTATATTGTGACATTCTATCTGACATTCTATCTGGTATCTCGTCTGGCATTCTATCTGGCATGTATATGGGTTGAAGTCCGGCAGTGCCCACTGCGATCTGGCAGTCGCGGCTGAAGTCCGGCAGTGCCCACTGCGATCTGGCAGTCGCGGCTGAAGTCCGGCAGTGCCCACTGCGATCTGGCAGTCGCGGCTGAAGTCCGGCAGTGCCCACTGCGATCTGGCGCTCGCAGCTGAAGTCCGGCAGTGCCCACTGCGATCTGGCACTTGCGATTGAAGTCCGGCAGTGCCCAGTGAGATCTGGAGCTCGCAATTGAGGTCCGGCAGTGCCCATTGCAATCTGGAGCTGGCGAGGAAGCTGGCGAGGAGAAGGTGGAAGAGGAGGAGAAGGAGGAGGAGGAGAAGGAGGATGAGGAGGAGGAGGAGAAAGACGGAACTTTGTTAAAATCTAGCAACCCTCACCTGGCAGGTGGGGAAAAAAGTTGATGCACATCTGAATCATCACCTTCAATAATTTGTCTGAACTGCAGTTTTATGCACGGGACAAATTGTTGTACAGAATAACCCCCGGACAAACTCTTTGCTTGAACCGAAAATACAAAATAACATTGAGCCAAAGCTTTTGAATTCACAGAGCCGGTTGGTGAAGGAATCGATGGATTTTTTGTTGGTATAGTGTTTGTTGTGAGAATTGTTTCTTCAGGGATTGCGTTTTCAATCAAATCCCAATTGTTGTTGGCTAAACTACGGTGTTGATGAGCAAACCCCCCATTGCTGCTCGTTCGACAGCCATTTGGGCTTGGTGGAGAATGGGTGGATTGATTCAATCCAATTAAGCCACGTGCCAGCAGCACAAAGAACAACGACCNCATTGCTGCTCGTTCGACAGCCATTTGGGCTTGGTGGAGAATGGGTGGATTGATTCAATCCAATTAAGCCACGTGCCAGCAGCACAAAGAACAACGACCAGAGCTCATGCTGCAATTGGTATGCGAAATTACACGAAACTATACCCCCGTTCACTATGGACAGGAATGTGGATGTCGCATGATGTCGCAGCTCTTTTTGGAGCCGCAGCCGGCCACAATCAGCAGGGTATTGCCTGTACCATTCGACATGCATTGTCGTCAGGTCAGCTGAAGCAACCCCAGTAATTACACAGCCTACCCGAATCATTCATGATCCAGGTAGCTAGGTCATGTTGACCTAGCACCANATGCATTGTCGTCAGGTCAGCTGAAGCAACCCCAGTAATTACACAGCCTACCCGAATCATTCATGATCCAGGTAGCTAGGTCATGTTGACCTAGCACCACCAGCTGTTCAGTTGCTAGACAGAGAATCAAAACAAATCAAGTATATATCCTATACATCCAAGTATAATCAAAATATATGTGATTCGCGATGCGTCAGTTGCATTTCATCTTCTGACACGATCTGACCACCTGATTAGAATAGGCCACACGTCGAAAAGCCGTCCTCACGGCTATCAACGTGACCTAGCATTCAAATGGCCAGGCGACACGCGGCTTGTACTCGCCGCCCATGAGGTTCAAGAGAGTCTCCATATCTGCCTCTGTGTTGCCCGGCTTGGGAACATCCGTCACCTTCTTCAGCTCCTCCAAAGTCTCACGGTTCGCTGCGATCTGAGCCAAGCTTTCCTTCAAGGGTTGCTTAGCAGCCATCTCTTCCTCCGCTTGACTCTTGGGTGTCTTCAAGAAATGGTTGTTCGCGCAGGCCGCATGCACTGCTGCTGCATAGGGCACAATGGCCGCTGCACCTGTGGTGATCGCAGATATGGAGACAGCACAAAGTGCGTTGGCATCCAGAAAGTCCTGCCCGTCTCAAGATCTTGAGGCATTTGAAGGCAAAGAAAGACAGAACAGAGCCAACATCACCAAAGGGGTTTATTAGGGTTTCCATGTTGGCATCTCAAGACAGAACAAGCTCAACAGTGCCTGAAGACTCTTCCAGGATAAAGCAAAAAACTTCAGAGAGGCAACGATAAACGAGAAGGGAGTTTAGTTTGGCAGCAAAAAAACGGCCCTGCTCAGGCCCATTTAGTCCTGACAGTGAACCACAATGAGATTGATGAAGGTAACAACCTCACCGATGTAGGCCACAGCACCACCAATGTCAATAGTGCAAAGTGACTCTGGGATGCCCTTGAACACGTTCAATGGTGAGCGGAAGGTGCTCGCTTTGCACTTGTGCACATTCACGGCCTTGTTGATGGCAAGACCCATGTTTGCAATGTTGGCTGCCACCATACCCACATCCACACCACACTGCACACCGTTGCCGACAGCGCCTTCGCCAATCAGCAATCGTCGGCTGTCCCGAACAGTCTGATCTCCCAGGACACTGACCTTGGTGGTGGTCAATTGTGGCGGAGTTCCGGAACAGGCCACGCCCAAAGAAGCTCCAGCTGCAATCTCGCCCATGGCTGACACCAAGCCTGTGACACCAGCCGAGCAAACGGCGTCCACGTTGAGACTCAAGGCACAATTGGACGCTGCCAAGGCCAGCTTGGTAGCAAGGTTGCCCACCCAAGCACCCAGGATGGCACCGTTCACCATGCAAGCCAACTCAGACTACCCACCACTGAGACAAATGCCTCCAAGATGTTGAAGGAGCATTCTGCAACTTCAGCAAGTTCGGCCTTTTGTCCTTGGCGGAATCCTTTCACCCTTCGGATGGTCACAAGAGTATCCAATTTGCGGATGTGGTGCTTCTCCCAATGGTCCCGAACCTTGCGACCTGCCTTCACCATGGCCTTCATCACAGTCTCGTCAGCCAGAGTTTGGTTGTTCTTGGCTGCCTGGATCAGCTTGTCACTAGTGGTGCGGATGGCAGAATCAAGATCCAAAGAAGACTTGCCTTGCAAAGCTCCAACATTGCTGCAGCTGCGGCTTAAGCCATTCGTTGATAAGGCGAAAATGCCAACACAAACGACCATCGCAGTTGCCACTGCTACAGCTGTCTTCTTCACCGTGGACTGTCTCATTCGAAAGGAAACATCGGCCTCAAGCTCGCTGCCATCCTCCAGGTTCTCCACCTGCTTGAAGCCCGACATGTTGATCGTTAGATGGGAGAAGGGTGCTATGATGTGCTATGCAGCAGCTGGCAAGGGAGGTCGGGCAAGAATTGAGACCACAAATGGCTGCCGTCGAAAAAGTAAATTTGCTCGTTGCAGGAAATGACAGCACCTTTCATCTGATGGCCAGCATGCCAAGTTGTGTTTTTCCTGGCAGTGAAGCATTGGCTGGCCAGCAGCTGCCACGGTGTTAGAATTATTTAGGGGCATTCAAGAATGGGCAGAATGCTGTTCTAAGCTAATAATGATAATAGACGTTTCGGTTTTCCAAAGTTGTTCACTCTTTTTTTTCACAAACCGATATGTTTGTTCAAAACAACTTCCCCAACTTGCCATGACAAACATGCACATACACGCGCGCACTGGAGATCTAGGTAGCCTCCACCCCACCTTCCACACCATCACGACCGACTTGACCCAGGGTTGCGAAACAACTGCACCTGCACAGCGATATCATTGCTGCCAATGTTTCAGCATCTATGCATCAAACTGCCAGTCAGCTACCATTGTTTTTTGTCTCCTGCTTAAATACCCTCCAACAGAAAAAGGGTTGACAGTTCATGTTGCAACCAACAAATATCAGTGGATTGGTTCTACTTGAGGGAAAATCTGAACCCTGGATGGTTTCTACATGTTATTTTACTGCCCAAAAAAAATTAGGCGGTTCCACCAGATTTTCCCCTCCTGGTGTTCCACGACTGCGGCTCCATGTGTTGGAGATGTCCTCGTCATCAACCAACCAATAGGAGGTATAACTCCCCACAGTCACCAGAAGTTGGGGAGATTCACTAAGCGGATGGAAGATTCTATGGCTATATTTGGCATAAGATCGATATAGCCATTCCAGTTCCGCTACTGAAAATGATCTTCTAAAACATGGGATTTTGAAGGGATCTAAATATTGAGACAACCCCATATGACCAAACTGTTGACACTCACAGATGTTTTCCAGGCCCAGATCGTGTCCAAGGATATGTGGTCCCTTGACTACCCCATGTTTGAGATATGCTCACATCCTAGCTGGTGCAGGATCTAGTCGAATAGGTGCTTTGACTTTATCCTGGCACCTACTGTATTTGGCAATGAAAGGACCGTCTCATCTTGCAGACACTATGGTAATCAATGCATGATAGGCACAATCACTGAGAGGGACATGAGGTAGCTTAGATCAAAAGAGCTACCTTTGCTGCGTTTCATCTCTTTCCAGGTGGCGGAAAATCACCAATGCTTCCAGAATTGTGCACTCTTAAGATGTCTCAGAATTCCGGCTATGATGGATTGGGAGATTAGTGGTGAGCATATTCAACATTCTTTAAACTTGTTGGGTTATGACATTACCTGTATGACAGAACATGGGATGCTCGACATCTACTTACCCAAATGCTCATCTCGGATCTCCCCGTATCTGCTACAGGGCTTCCTGGTTGAAGTCGTCCATCAGCGGCTGAGCGAAACTATTGGCACCGCGTCCGCACGTCAGCTGGGTGGCTCAGGGCCAGGAGGCAAGGGATCCAAGTTCAAGCTGGACATTGCCTGCAACGTGGGAAGGGAAGAGGAAAAATGTGGTAGGACATGGTAGGACTATGGCATGAAAAGCACCATGGATTTGTCACAATCCATATTAATATGAAACCCTACAAAAACAATGATGAATGATGATGTCAACTCCTTTGCTTTGGCATGCGGCATTTGGCTAAGGAACCCTTAAGCATTCCTTGTGGAAACTCTGGGTTAAAATGATACCTCAGACTTGTGCCAATCAGTGCACACCAATAAGGCAGTGGTTCTACAGGTTCAAGCCATCAATTTGTTCAAAGCTAAACACCAACAATTAATTCATACCCCGATAATCATCCCCAAAATAAACCTGAAGAAGCGGGATTTCTGATCCTTGATCTTCCCGGGAAAGAATAGCAGCTAGCAGCTAGCGGCGACATTATGCTGGTAAACCGGCCTCCTCCGCCCAAAGGATGCTTTCATCCTGGGCATGTTTGCTGAATTGGCCATTTTTAGGAGCTAAACTGAGAATTGGACTTTCAAAACCGGAATTTCAGGGTCAGTTCCCACCTGAAGGGTAGCAATCAAACCGCTTGCTAGATATCATCTTGAAGTCAGCACCTGGGGTTGAACTTCTCCATATGCCCAGTATCATCTCGTGAAGAGTGGGCTCCCCAGAAGCTGGATGGAGTCATCCCACATAATTGACATTCACAAGCTGTTGCTCGCTTTTTGTGGGATCCACAATGCCATCCAGACCATCCCCAATGCCAATTACAAACCACAAAAGGAGGGATAACTCCTCTCCTTTGGCCAACCCCAGGTCCTTCACTGGCACATCGTCTTCCTCAATGGTGGGCCGCACATGAAAGGCCTGGCTCAGGCCACGCCCCTTGGTTGGCCTGTGATGTTGTACTGCCATGTTGTACAAAAGGTGAAAGTCACCAGTCACAAAAGAAGGATGAAAACCACCATTTGTCGCGGTTTTGTTTGCGTAGTTAGACTTTACCGATGTCATATTGGATACGAGTCATGACTCAAAAGTGAGGATCCAAAATTGAAATCTCTTGACAAAATCTGCGGTGGGTCCCAGGATCTTCAAAAATATTCAAAAATATTGACCCGTACACACAGTCTTCACATTCTACATGTACTGCAGCATACTGTAGCCATAGTGGCTCGGAGAGAGCCACTTTTCAGAAATCACCAACAGGTCTGGAGCTGGCGCCTCGCCATAGTGGTTGGCACGCAAGAAGTCCATGGGCACATCATCCAAAAAGAATCTGGGTGATACAACAAAGGCCGTGGGGTTGAAATTCGTAGCTACCAGGTCTGTCAAAAGGTGGAAAAAGAAGCAGCCAACATCCAACTGTTCCAAGATCATCACCAGAAGGTACAGGGGAAAAACGCAAACTGATTCCACCTGAGATCAACATATCAACTTGAATGAAGAACACCATCTCTCGAGACGACCAGTGACCGGCACTACCACAAGAAAAATGGTGAGAAGCTGCGTCAAATGGGTAGCCTTACCTCTGGTTCAGTTCTATTCAATCGATGCTATTTGTGTCATTCAGGTTTGAGTTCTCACCTTGGACATCATTGCACACTGACACGCTGCTACTTTCATCCTCCAACAACCTAATGAACCCATTGATAATTAATGTTGTTCTCAGCTTCCGGTACTATTTGGCTACGGGATGTTGTGGGTCAAAAGCATCGGACAGGGCTTGGGGAAGCGACGTGCCGGCGGAGGGGCGTGCATAATGGGCAGAAACCAGGTCACCAACCTGTCACAGCCGGTGAGGCACACATACTATGCAGCTGTCTCGATGTCTGACGTCTTGAAGTCTTTCAAGGACCTCTGTGAGTTTTCCACTGAACCTCTAAAACAGGCTGCCAGCTGAAAGATTATCCAGAATTTCATTCTTGTTCAATTTAGTTGTCTAGTTAATAACCTGAGAAAATCCAGCAGTATGGTACAGTGCTACACGCGCGTCTGACAGTTCTTGGGAGAAAAGTATCCTACGAACGTCCATTCAGCTGCCCGACCCGATCAGGAACCACCAATGGCGAACCGAAACGGTTCAGAAAGCCAGCAACCTGAGTTGGAGAACCGGGAACACACTATCAATGGCATCTGTATCTCCAGTATCCTTCTAGATTCTGCGATTGAAATTGAAGATGTTTGGAGATCAAGACTGTCGGTATGTGCACTTGGATATGAAGAAACTTCTGCCACAAAATATATAATGATATAATTATAATGAACATTGCAGGTGGGGGTGTATCAAGTTTTTGAAACAACTTGCCAATTGGAGTCCAACACTTTGGGAAGCGCCACTTGTTGAGCTTCTGGCAGGGCTTCCCCAGTTTCGCAGTTGCAGAGGCTTCTGGCCAGGAAGGGAGAGTGAAGAATCAGCAAAGTCGGCAAGGGAAGGAGGCATGGTGCATACCGCTCAATACAGAAACAACTCCAGCAGAAAGGTACGATACATACACTCCATGAAACAGGACGGTAAACCAAACACAAAAACCAAAACTATGAAACAGTAACATCTCATTTCTTGTTCATTCCCCATCTTCTGTTGCAATTCAGACCAATGACGGATGATGGTGATTTGGCACGGGCTCACAGTGAAGTCCCCAGCTGGCGCCCCCACCGAGGCGCGATATATGTAGCGACCGAAGAGGTAAGGGGAGGGACCTGCAAATGTGGCTATCGATGATATTACTTTCAGGGTGCAAATAGTTGGAGAGGTACTTCTATCAACAGCACCATCGTCGGGCAAACTTGTGATTCAGAGCTCTACAAACTTTCGAGACCCCCTTTACATCCCTTTCATCAGATTTTCTGATACAGCAACCTATGCCTCTGAAACTCTCCCAGTCAGTTCCTGGATCCACTGGATCCACTGGATCCAGCTCTGCCCAGCTGGAACGTTGGGCTTCCGACGCGCCGGGCCCCGCGGAATGGGATCTGCAGAGCGGGTGAAGTAGATGGCGGTGACCTGATGGCGGAGCTGATTCATTGGGAGTGGGATGATGAATTCTGATCTCACCAAGTGAAACATGAAATACATCACATCTATATAATCTAGGCATTGTCTTTCTTTCTATCTGCATGTCTATCAATCAATCATGTGCATGTTCAAAACATTACCAAAAAGTGTCCAAAATTGTCAACCAGAGTAGATAGAGTAGGGGGTTCTGACAAATCATCCCTACAGTAGATGGACAAAATATTCAAACCCTGCAACGCACACTATGTTGAACCCCCGCACCCCCAAATCTCAATGTTTCAGCGCGCCTGTTAACAAAAGTGNTTCGGGCTAACGCACTTTGGGTTACATTAACATTGAACTTTGGGGGCGACGGGGTTGTATCGGATTCAAGGGGTTTGAATATTTCGTCCATCTACGGTACCAACTGGCGTGTGCGGCATGCCCCACACGCCAGTTGGTACTGTCTCGCTCTCTGATGTTGCCACATCTTTTGGTATCCAAACTCTATTGTGGNACGGTACCAACTGGCGTGTGCGGCATGCCCCACACGCCAGTTGGTACTGTCTCGCTCTCTGATGTTGCCACATCTTTTGGTATCCAAACTCTATTGTGGAAACATCCCTCTGCATGCTGCTACTCTTGCTCCTAGCTGCGCAGAACATTACCTTTTCAGAAGTAAATGCCACTTGTCTGTCTCCCGTCCCATGTTTTCCTATTCCCTAATTCACAACTTGTTACAAACTGTGCAAAANACTTGTCTGTCTCCCGTCCCATGTTTTCCTATTCCCTAATTCACAACTTGTTACAAACTGTGCAAAACATTGCTTTTTCACAGGTACATGCAACCTGTGTGTCTCCCGTCCCATTTTTTTCTATTCCCTAATTCGCAACTGATTCCAAAGTGTGTAAAATCATTGTGTTTTTACAGGTAAAAGCTGCATGTGTCTCCCGTCCCATTTTTTTCTATTCCCTAATT
>BGPT01002160.1:23430-37772 GCA_003297045.1 Symbiodinium sp. clade C Y103 | reverse complement strand
ACTATGTTGAACCCCCGCACCCCCAAATCTCAATGTTTCAGCGCGCCTGTTAACAAAAGTGATGTTGGGGGTTTGATTTGTTTCGTCCATTCGGGCTAACGCACTTTGGGTTACATTAACATTGAACTTTGGGGGCNTCAGCGCGCCTGTTAACAAAAGTGATGTTGGGGGTTTGATTTGTTTCGTCCATTCGGGCTAACGCACTTTGGGTTACATTAACATTGAACTTTGGGGGCAAGGGGGTTGTGTCGGATTCAAAGGGTTTGAATATTTCGTCCATCTACGGTAGGTATACCTATAGGCAATATATGTTGACATATTATGTCATAAGCTCGGTGTTGAAGAGGAGTTTGCAACCAATTCCTGACCGCGGAAGAGATGTAGCGGAAACAAGCTTCGAATCGCGTCCTCTGTTCCTGTTCATAAATTGATTCAGGTACTGTTCTCACAACATTTTATTGAGGCAACGCTTTTGGCTCTACAAAAGGCTCATTGCGGAGGCTGCAAGAAGAAGGGACCCACCCGTTCATTTCTTGATGTGACAAGAACCTCAAAACCAACAGTCTTGCTACCTGCAGTGTGAGAACCTTGGAGCTACAAATCAAGCTAGTGGAGCTAGTGGGCTTGAAACGTGCCACGCTTCGACTTCAGCCCCTGACGTCCAATTTCCTGAGCCTCCCAACCTCCGGGTCGCCGTCATTTGACTTGGCGTGCTCCTGTCATCCATACAGCTTCAGGATTCTGTCCAGGAATGTCAACATGTTCGGCGTCAAAGATCCAAGACACCAAGCTCCTGGGTGGTCGGAATCATGGCATTCCCTCAGACAATGCAGAAGGAAAACATGAATACACTTTGCAAACACCAGCGAATCACGACTGGATTCTGTTGGGTTTTGACCCGGAAACCAAAATGAATCCAAGAACGGATGATTCGGAAACCAACTGCGGGAAATCAAGCAATAATCAAACATAATCAAACAATAACATTTCATACTGCCTTCACTCCGTACACTGGTACAACCTGGTTGCTGCTGTGCAAAAAGTGGTGGCTTGGGCGCACATGTTTTGAGTCGAAGACAATCAAAATGCGGAGCCAAAAGCATCAAACAAGTCATGAAACAAGCATCAACAAACCTTGCGGCCCAAAAAAAAAGGTTAGACAATGAAAGTCTAAGATCTCGACATTTCTCGGTTTCCACTTGGTCCGCCTGCGGCAACTCGCAGAACGACAATGTCATCTCAAAGAAACTGCCAAAGTCAAGTCATGAGCAAAGTTCAACGTGTCCAAACCTCAAGCTGAAGTTCAAAAATTGAAATTTGAAACAGCTCAACCAATGAAACCGAAGGAAGAAGTCTGGGAGACAAAGCAAAGGCACCATCTCAAGAGCTGTAAAAAAAGTATGAACCCAAAAACAGTTCCCTGTTTGCCGAGGTCTTCAAAGAAATCTGGCCTGAGATGAGCCGCCAGAACCCATGATGCCACGGCGTCCTGCAATCGAAAATTCGGGAACCGATCGCAGGAAGACAGGAGAGTTCATTGAGATGGTCAAACGGCCCTCCTTGGCCATGGATCTTCGACCCAATATATCTTCCGGTTGACATCATTAGCATTCAAACATGTTCAAATAATCGTTCTTATTCATAATTGACTGCATCTTTCAAAGTACAATAAATATAATATATAGGTCAAATGACTAGAAAAGGGGAAGGTCTGACGTCAAGCATGTTTTTGCCCCTTTTTGACCTCCAACACTGCAACTGGTGGCACAACCTGGGATGCGGGAAGTTGAATTGTCATGCCATTGAAATGTGTTGAAATGTGTTGGCTGACAAACTCCTGCAGCCAGGATCGGATTGTAAATTCCATGATTGATTTTGTTGAAAATTTCTTTCAAACAAATCAAGGAATGAAATGCACTGGCAGATTGGAACTATATTTGTGCAAAATAACACATTTATAGGGAATGCATGCAACATGAAACTAAAACCCCCCAGAAAAAAATGGACCCATAGTTGCAATGGAACCCATATGCAGCAAGAAAATGCACCATGGGAAGGATTGGAAGTGATTCCATCGGGCTGAGCCTTGCCCTGCTGAGGCTCCATGCTGGTGTTCCAAAGCAGGGTGAGGCTCCGTGCTGGGAATCGCAGTAAAATCGACACTTCTGACACATAAACCTTTAGCTGCATTTTACGGGCCTGTGGGAAATGTTTGGGTATATTTTTTGCAGTTCGACGATCCTGGAATCATGAGTTTGCTGTTTGCATTCGCTATCAAAATGTTTGAGCTGCAAACTGCACCATGAATCGACCATGAACAACCATGGGGAAAACAGCGAGTCATCGAGTCATCCAGCTGGGTTTCTTGAGTGCTGAGAAAGTGAAACCTGGTCAGCTCCGCTCCTTGCGAAATGATTGGATGCTTTCTCATGTGTTTGAACCTAGTTAATCTTGGGCAAACATCCACATATTGATTTTGAATGGCTGAAACGCCATGCTATTGTAAACAAAGATTGAATGGCGTTGTACTGCACACCTACAGAACAACAAAGCCACCACTCTGAGAAAAATTGTTCAGTTTGTCTCACAAACTCACGTGGCGGCAATCTTTGACGCTCTATGACTTCAGCCCGAAAATGGATGCAAGTTCAAAACCATGCAGTTGCGTCAGCAAACTAACAGTTGAAACAACCTTTTCACCAAAGACTATCCTTCAGTAATCAAACATTGCACTGGAAAATGTTTTCCAATGTCCCATTGAAACGTTCATTTATTGCGGATTTCCCAGCTGTCCATATTTGATTCCCGAAGCGTAGCCACGCTCAGGCTTTCACCAGCCCCTTCTGGCGCCCTTTTCTCGTGCCGCCACGATGTTCACAGCGGTCTCAATTTCCTGACCGCGCAATTCCGGGGAAAATGAGGCAACCAATATGTTAGCTGCTCTAAAAATATGGTCAGTTTAGAAAGTACCTGTAGTATCAACACCGGATTTTTATTCACCACTGGCCTGTTGATAATGAGAAGGTGTACCATTTTAGTATCCAATGACATCACTATGGCACTATGGGAAGGGTCTATCAATCCGGGGTCGACATTGCACACTCCTCACACATCGAACAACTCTTGCAAACAACCTCTGCAAACCACACACCTTCTGGCAATTGTCCATGCGTCATGCAAGAAAACGATACTTTCCCCGGTAGGATGGGCCCAAATTTCAGCGTGAGGTCTGGCTTGTATTTGAATGTCTGCAGATTGCTTTCCCGTTTCTGCAAGTTTCTGTTGAATGTCTAGATACAAAACTGCGCTTGCAGTCTTGATGTTTGGTGAAGAAGCCACTGGGACAGGGAAGAAACGCTTGTTGAAAAGCTAGCAGCATCACCATGTAGCTGAAAATGGTCCTTGTGGTGCACTTCGGTTGCAATGGGTTTGCATGAAATTCATGGCTGGGTATTTTTGGGTCCGACTTTCATCCGGCCTTGCGCCGCTAGGCCCGCTAGGTATACTTGGATGCGCATCTCATTTTGTGGGCGGTTCATAAACATGATTAGTTCATGCATCCATCTGTGCAAATACACATACATACACATGTATATTTATTGATTGGTTCTTTATTCATTTGCTTCTGTGTCCTTTTTTTGGTGATAAAGGTAGAACCAGTTGGGTTGTATCCAGCTGATTTTCCAATTTCTTGGGTGCACATCCAGGATTGTCCAGGCACCATCTCTCCAATTTGTGCCCCTGACCGTCCGGCAGCACTGGGTGGCCCCGACAGCTTGTTGAGGTGGAGTCGTTAGTCGTCTGGCAGGGCCTTCTTGCCTGGCTTTGCACGGGACCTCCTCTTGGTGGTCGCTTCCCTTTTCCTAGCTTTGTTCCAGGGTAGATTAAACCCAGTTCCGTTGGGTACTACTACAACAACAACAACAACAACAACAACAACATCATCATCATCATCATCATCATCATCATCACCATCATCAGCAGCAGCAGCAGCAACACTGGGTGGCCCCGGGTGGCCCCGGGTGGTGGCCCCGGGTGGCCCCGCCGACGCTTGGCTTCCACTGCTGCAAGTGCTGGAAAATTGCGGTGGCCACCTGACCAACTTGGATTTGTACAGCAGGCCTGGGGAAAAATCTGCCATGGTTATCCCCCAGGCTAGCGAAGGTTAGTGGAGGGCCAATTTTCACTTGTGATCATCCTGGTGGTGACACTTAGTGGGTTGGGGGTGCCGCAATGATGATCCCTTCCAAAAAAAAACAGACACACATAGAGAGGCACCTTAGTTTAAGAATGGATCTGTTCGCTTTAGGATCCCATCTGCAGGGGTCAGCATTCGGGAGTGAGATTGCGAACGCAAAGAAGCATCCAGATTATTTTTCCCCGGCCAATCCAGTCACAAGCAACCTGACCTAGCATGTGCCAACTTGGGGGTGCAGGTCCAGATACACATGTATATGTTTCTGTATAACCGTCAAGAAATGGGTTATATCCCAACTGATGGGGGGTTATTACCATGACATAACCACAATTGCACTCCGAAGAAAGCTTCATGACGCATTCCAGCCTCATTTTTTTCGAGATTCTTATCCGGGTGGAAGGCAAAGAGCCTGTGAGAAGGGAGCTGTCTGAAAGCTACTCTCTTTTTTGTTCAGCTGGGTTCCTAGTTCCTTAGCCAAGTTAGCCAAGTTGATAGACAGTTCACTATATCAACTGTTCGGTTCATGGTGATGAACTATAGTTCACGGGACTTACAAACAAACAAAGAAACATAACTGGGATGCTCTTGTATCCCACGAAACCCAGATATCGCGGGGAAAGGTCCAAAAGCCAAAGAGTGATCCCTGTGTAGTCGAATCCGGTTGCTCCCAAATCAATCTGAAAGTAAAAAAATGCTTCTATCGCAACCCCAAATAAAGAGAAAACGGACATCCAATCAAACAGTGCTGAATGTCACCCTGTCAATCTTCTTTGGCGTTACACTATTATACTAGACTCTGGGATGCCCAACAATTTGCGAAATTGTGTTGCTCTCTGATCTGCAGGGAACTCCTAGCAGCACCCCGCGCTGAGCTGGCGAAAGTTAGCTCCATGGTGGGTTTCTGCAAGATACAGGGAAGACGAAAATGACAAGAGGCTGCCACATTTTCCAAGTGGCTGCCTCGTGGTAAACTAAGCTGATTCATGGTAGATTTTCCCTGTGTCAATTAGCTGTAGGGTTGGTGTGTCTGAAATGAGGCTACTGCCGAATGGCAATGTATGGGGCATATAGTGACGAACTTCGTGCATTGTGTGATCCCTGGGGCAAATCCAATCTCCCATTGCATGCCAAATGATCAAGAGGTATTCTGACTCACTTCCCGCTTTTAAAAAAAGCAACATCCGAAAAAGAAAATCGAAAAAAGAAATCAGAAAACCAAAGATCGGGATTTTATAAAACTGTGTTATCGCCTTCACTGTTCAAACCAGAAAGCGGAACTTGCCCTAATTTCTGTTGTAACACCGCTCCTGCAAGAGCAGCAGCGATGCATCGACTGCCTCTTTGGCCCCCAGCGAGGCAAGTAGCGAGGTCCATTTATCCCATCCACCGGCGAGGGAAAGAATGAAATACTGCAAGGTCTAATTGTGGGGGATATATCTATGGGATCTGAATGAAAATGGTATATTAATGAGATGTTCATGGGATATTAATGGGATACAAATGTATACCTGCCGGGGTCATCAAACATAGCCAGCTGGGAAATCCCCGAACTAAATGAAGATGTTCTAGGAAGAATATGGGGAAATAATCCATACATGTGCACCCAAATGAATAGATCCAATATGATCCAATACTAAACCAGGGTTTTCATTTGGGGGATATGTCATACTAGCGGAAAGGAATTACTTTGCGAAAATATGGTGATGGGTCCAAATCTGGGCACCCAAAACATTGGATTAAATTAATCAATGTTTATCATGAATGAAAACAACCAAAATATGCTGTCATCTTCAAGACCATAGAATTTTTGAACTATACATTTAAAGTTGCATTCTTCATTTAAGGAATACGGCTCCTACAGTACAGGAACTTTAGCAATCCATCTTACCATCTGGTCGAACTACATTTAGGCCATTGAAAAAACATTCTTCATTTGAGGAACGGACATTTCTACCTTTTCAACCCTCGGCCAATCAAGAGGCTCCAGAACACTGGGTTTGGCCAATGTGAATCTCCCTCCTGCTGGTACTGTGCAATACGCCAGTTAAAGACCTGGCCACCTAAAAGACTGTACTTACACAAAAAAGAGCTTCATGGCATTGGTCTTTCCATATTACTTGGGGGGCAGTTCCAGTGAATTGAGTAGATATACAATCATAGTTGTAGGGGTTATAGTCATATCATACATTATCATACATCCCAACTTCTGGTGCTTCAAATTACGGCGATACAGTGATACCCTTAAAACCTCCCCCCCCTCCAGTTCCTTCTCCGCGACCCACTTCAGATACCCTGCGAGATCAGAATGCGCCTGGCGAAAGCATTCAGAGTTTCGAAACTTGTTGGTTGAAGCAGTTCGGTGTGGCTCGGGTGCCAATGGACTTGCAAATTTTGTCATGCATGGAGTTTAACCAGCCGAATTTGAGGTTAAATAGTCTTGTGCCATATCCAGTTGGCTATGAGGCATTTCCATCAGGATTGCGCCCTCATATCTGGCCATGGAAATGACCAAAATCAACTCATGGAGACCCTCTTGCCATGCAGTCTGCACTGAGTTTTGACCGAAGCTACCTTTTCAACATCCGAATGTCCCATGCAGGAAGACTTTGCCCGACTTCCTGGCTTCTTTCATCCAGATGTATCACATAAGTTGTAGGAATGGGCGCAATGACGTGGTCAAAGAGTCAAAACGACCTCTTGGGGATCAAGAACTTTGCGCGTTGCCCTCCTCAATCAGTATGGCCCATACAGTATGGCCCAAATATTGGAGGTTAAACAGTTCAATTCCTAACCCAGGGAGGTCTGCTGCATAGCAGCTTCATGTTGAGACGCCGTGTTTGCATGTACAAAGCAGCCTAGTTAAATAGACACTCCACACTCCACGCTCTCAACTTTACGCTTTACACTCCACACTCCACAATCGACACTCCACACTACAATCTACACTTTACACACTTTACACTCCACAGTCTACACTTTACACTCCACACTCCCCACTCTACACTTGACACTTTCCACAATTTACACTCCACACTCCACACTCTACACTCACACTCTACACCCTACACTTTCCACAATTTACACTCCACACTCTACACTCTACACTTTTCTATTTACACTCCACACTCTACACTTTATACTCCACACTCCAGACTTTAAACTCCACACTCTATACTCCACACGCTACACTTTACACTTTGCACTTTACTTGACACTCCACATTCTGCACTCTACACTTTCCACTTTACACTCGACACTCCACACATGACACTTTACACTCCCCACTCTGTAAATTGCACTTCACACTCTTCACTTTTCACTTTACACACTACACTCCGCACTTTTCACTCCACACTCTACACTCTACACTTTGCGCTTTACACTCCACAGTCTACACTTTACACTCCACACTCTGCACTTTACACTTTTCACTCCGCATTCCACACTTTACACTCTACACTCCACAGTCTACACTTAACACTCCACACTCTACGCTTTACACTTTTTAACACTCTGCAAATTACACTCCACTCGCTAGACTTTACACTTCACACTCCACACCCTACACTCCACACTTTGCATTCCACATTCCATACTCTATACTTTACACTGTGCGCTCTACACTCCACACTCTTCACTTTTCACTTTACACTCCACGCTTTACACTCCACACTCCATGCTCTACACTTCACACTCTTTACACTTCACACTGAACTTCACACTTTACCCTCTGCACTTTACACTTTTCACTCCACACTCTTCACTTGACACTTTTGCATTCCACACTTTGCATCCACACTCTACACTTTACACTTCACACTTTACCCACTCTACACTTTACACTTTACACACTCTACAGTACACTTTAAACTCCACAATCTCCATTTCACCACTCTACACACTACATTCCCCACTCAACACACCCCACTGTCTTCACACTCCACACTCTGCACTCCACCGCCTTCCACGCTCCACAGTCGACACCGGTATGGCAACAGGGGAAGAATGTACATGACTGTAGAAATAACTTTGTTCACACAAGTGTTTTACGTGACTGCATTCGGGTTCGTTGGTTGGTCTTGTTTGTACTTTGTTTTCTCAGTCAAAAAGTATGCATACAATATGTACAATATAGTCTTACATATTATATGTTTTTGTTCCTCTGCTACTTACCACGTATTCGTCTAGTGGCACCTGCCCCAGAAACTTATAACTCATTTTCCTCCTAGCCCCCAAATGATGGACCTCTACCAAACGTCAAGCGTTGAAGATTGTTGGCAATGCTATGCCTTCCAAACTCTGGTTGAACTCCCTTCCACAAGTTAGATTAGATGACTCACCGGTTCAACCTTCCTGCTCTCCATCGTTCAGGATGTCTTCATAACCTCGGTACGGTGTGGCGCTGTACTGTAAAAAAAGTTGGTGCTATACTTATTGATTTGTACGTGTCATCCATTAAAACCGCTCAAAAACAATTGACACGCAACTGCTTCTTTTCACCGTTTCCCCAAAGTGGGAAAAAAAACGCGAGTTCATCACCATTTTTAGGTTTATCCAAGCCCATCCAATTGCGTGAAATATAGTGGAAATAATAGGGTGCCAATTTCGCACCCTCGCGACGCAAGACTTCGACCCCTCGGGACACAAAAGCACCTTTTTTGTCACATCCATAGTGTTCGCTGTTTGCATTACGGCACATGGTGTGGGTGCCAAAGTTCCTCTTTTGGTGAATATCCAGTTTGTGAAATTCACTGCAGCTGAAGCAGGCCTTGTCAAAGGTGTCAGAACTCTGATGCTAATAAGCGGCCTCAAGTGTTATATGGGAATCATATGGAATCATCACCTCACCGCGAGGGTCTCATTGCCATCGCCACTGCGTGCCAAGCTCGCCTTGCAAATGGCGCAAGGGGATCTTATCATTATGCAGGCTCTTGCTCTGCGATATCAACTTGCTTGCAGTGAGGAAAAAAACCGCCCTTATGGGAGGTGAAAAAAAACCTCACAAAAGAGAATGACCCTAATGGTCAGATCGGCGATGAAGCCAAAGGATACAGCGCGTCGGGGAACCGGCACACGCCCACAGCCCGACATCTAATTTCGATTTTACAGTTCAAACGCTGGATGCAATGAATTTAAGCTCAAATTCCGCACTCAGGACTGCTCTGTTTACACGGATACGCGGTCTTCTACATCTGTGTTGCTACATGCGGTAGTAGTCAAGCTCGGCCTGGGGCACACATTGGGTTTGTTCAAGACCTTCACCAGAACTTCTCTGTCTTTTTGCGGCAACTTGTGGAACATCTGACTCAACTCATGGAAGTCCACTTCTCCGTCCCCATTCATGTCAATTTGATCAAAAGGCATCGAGCTGAACCCTTCACCCATTTGGTCACCATACATGCGCATAAACTGAGCCATCTCGTCCTTGGATATCTGTCCAGAGTTGTCAGCGTCGATCGTGCTAAACAGCAAGAGAGCATTAGAATCTTTGATGTAACTCTGGTCACAGCAGTGGTGAGAATCGGATGGCGGCTTCGGCTCCTTCACATGTTGGGAGGATCGACAAGGCCAACAACCACCAAAGCACGGCCTAGGACTTGGCGGGTCGCCTTCTTTCACCAAGCATTGATTTTCTGCCAGGCTTAGTTTCTTCTCATCCCCTTCCTCAGTTTGGACTCGGATTTGGTGGAGGTGATAGCTCCGCAACGTATCCTCAAGATATGCGCCCTCACATCCAAAGTCTTTTTTCCTTTTGTACCTGATCTCTTCTTTTATTTTTAACCTTTCAGGTTGAATTCCCTGGCGGCCACTCATGCTGAGCAAGTTTTTCCGAGGTGTCACCTCGATCTTCTTCCGGTTCTCAGCCGGACCAATGCAAAAAAGGAAGCGGACAAGGAAATAAAGGTGGATGAACAGCCAGGCGCCCACATTGTAGTAGACAAAGAAGAAATCACTCCATGCATCTTCATGGTCATGCCATTTTGAGAGACAAATCTCACCAAGTGGAAGAAGAACAAGCATGTTCATGATCAGCATGAACTTCTGGAATAGGGTGCTGTAGCTCAACTTTGGCAGCCCAGAATCAACAACGTTTTGGAAGGTGACCGCACAGAGAAAGACTGTCACAATCAAGTTCATCCTCTCACCTTCCTGATCTGGGTGCAAAAAGAACACACAATTCCCCATAACCCCAATGATGGAGTAGATATAGGCCACTTGGAAGAGGAAAGGTCGTGAGATCCGCTTTGCCGTCGCTTTGATGATCAGGGCAGGACGAATGTCATCTCTTTCTTTCACAGGGTCATCCACATGTTCAATCTCCACAAGCTTGCCATGATTCTGGTAGTAGAGCTCTGAAATTGGTGGCTTGAACTCCCATTCAGGAACATCTTGCAAGGGGGAGTATTGAACACAATGACAAGAGGCATCTACAGGAGGAAGTAACTTCCATGTGTCCTTGGCTGGGCCCCAGTTCACAATGACCTGCAAGGGTTGCACATCAAATGGAAAGTGTTCAAGCTCAAACACTTCTCTACATTTGCAATTCACGCGCACAGTTTTGCGATACCAGTATTGCTTCCCCTTATCCTTCAAGAAAAGCTTTGGCTTTTCTTCGGACAGGGCCAAGTCTCCGTGTACAGCATTGCGAATGGATATTGGTGGGGGGCACCAACTTTTCTTCAGATCCTTCAAGTCCTCTTGACGAAGTTGCCATTCCATCAACAAGGCAAAGGATGCCTCAAATTCCCATTCAGAGGTGTCTATCTTGTAGATACAAAACTCTTGAACAGCAAAATGAACTTGGCGAAGACAGTCTGGGCTTGCAAAGCGACCTGGATGTCTCACGCAGTCTTTCTTCTGACGTAGCTGGGATAAGAGCTCCTGCCCTTTCTCGAGCGCCTCCTCCATTGTTGCGCCAAGTTTATTCTCTTCCATTTCTCTGTGAAGCTGATGCTGAAATTTGACCTCAATGAGCTCTGTGGCCTTGACTTCACAATCCGTCTCGCCTGCATCCTCGAAGATCTGCGCGGCTACCATTGCTTTCTGCCATTTGTCAGCAAGTCGACCTTTCTCTGTCGTTGGAAGACCCTCAAAGTAGCGCGTTGCACCATCTCCTGTCTGAGGACCCCTCAAGACATCAATCCAGGCCTCGCCATACTGAGGTGACATGTTCTGCAAGAAGCCCTCTTGTCCCTGGATTTGCCTTGCTCGCTCTATGCATCGGGCTTCATCTGACTCGCCTATGTAGGTGACCAAGGAAAGCTTACACAAACATGATTCTAGTTTTTTGGTGATGAACTATGATTAACATGCAAATGTACATACATGGATACAGAAATTGAAAACGGGTTTCTTCAGTGCCAAATTTGCATTCAGTGATTAGACTGAATACAAGAGTTCAACCTGCCTTTCTTTGATTGTTTGGTGAGGCCAAGTCACTTCTGCTGGCTGCTGAGATATGCTTGTAGATGAAGCTGACCATCGCTTGGACTCGAAAGTTGACATCACGATCTTCTCCACAAGCTCCAAACTTGTGGAGGGATGGTGAGGTTTGGTTTTTGGTGTCCCGGCCCAAGAAGACAATATTGGGAACCCCCTCTGTTTCAAGCCATCTGTGGAACTGGATCGTCATGTTTGCAACGCTGTCTAGCTTGCAAATTCTCACATTCGAATCCTTCATGACCTGATGTGGCAGGTTCATGTGTAGACAGAAAACCAAAATCATTTTGCCAACAGCTGCTCTTACAACGCAAACGTGTCAAACAAGAGTGCCAGGCTGGAAGACCAACAAAGAATGCTGGTAATAGCCAAGTAGCCCAAGCCAGATCGTTGATATATGGATGCATGAGAACACACCAAGGACACCAGTTGGCAAACTCCTGAATGAAGACATCACACTCGGGATTCAACACCACTTCTTCGAAGTTTTCCACTGTCACCCTCCAACAGTTTGGCAGAAAAGGTTCCATATCATCTTTCGTACGGGGGCCACTCCTGCAGTGATGCTTGAACATCTGGATTTTGGCCAAATCCTCCTGAGCACTCTGCAAGAACTGTTTCATGTCATTCACAGTCGCAAGCTTCCGAATGTAGGTGGTATAATCCTTGCTAAAAAGCAAGAAGTCTGAACCCTCATATTGATCCAATGCGAGCTTCGCAAGTACCTGTGGCATGATTTTCCCTGAGATCTCATCGCAATTGTCTTTGACAAAGTGCACCAGCAGGGTATCAGGGTCCAAAGACTGGAACTCTTGCAAGACGCCTGCCATGTCCTGGGTTTGTTCGCTTGCCTGAGAACTTCCAATGTACAACAGCGCCACAGGACCTGAAGCCAACCTTGTGATGACTTTCCCATCTACCTTCGTGAAGAAATCCACCAAGCTGTGCTCCGCGATGGTCTCAGCATCTTGTGAAGTCGTCATCGGCGAATATCGGTGTGGATCTTAACACGATTGACACCTGTTTAACTTGGTGAAATGTTGAGCCGAAACTTCGAAGCGCTTCCACTTTCATGTGCAAAGTCATGTCTACAAACTGTTGAGATGTCAGTAGTTCGGAACCTTGACATTGGACCTGACTTGTTTGCTGAGCTGCGCACCTTCCGTCGGGAGAAAGAGCGGAGAGTTTCCCAGGCCAGGATGGGCCTACACCAAACCGATGGCATAGAGCCATATAGCTTTTGGGACGTGACCTAATTAGATTATTATATGACTATATAATCTGCCTGACTCGTCACCTATCATTCACCTCAACATCTCCAAGATTCTCCACGACTCTGGCCTGATCGGAGCGAGAGTTCCGAGCCTTCCTACGGATCCGTGCGTGTCAAAATTTCACCAACAGTCCAATTCCTACAACAAACCTGGAAGCTGAGGCCAAAGGTGTGTCCCACATCAACCCTTCATAGGGAATTTTATGGGTGATCATGTGGCTGTGGATCAAGTCATTGTGGTACTGCTATACTCCACAAGTTAAACGGTCATGGTCATTTATTAATTGATTTGCCATCCAATTGCTGGGTTTTATATGGGTTAAGTTCATATTGATCCATACCGATGTCCTAATTTATGATATGGCTTGACCCATAGCCATACAATATACAGTGTGAACCTGAGTGAAAAGATGCCAATCCTTGAGGAATAGCATCATTTCTGACCAAAACCGTACTCTCAGGAGTCTTCACAAAAAATGACGCAAGGTTGAAAAAAAGGGGGGCCCCTCCTAAAATCCTAGATTACATAAACCTACACGACCCGAAGCCTCCCTGGTTTGTCAAGATTTTACATGTCATGATGTTTTCTTTTTCGGACGATCTGAATGTTGATCTGTTGGGAATGGATCATCCATTATGTGATGATCCGAGGTGATACAAAATGATCCAACCAGATCATGCCAAGGATGGCTTCCTCCAAGCGGGGGCTGCAAAAATCAATTAAAAAACCAAAATTGAGGAAACAACAGCAACATCAAGCACATTTAAACAAAAACACGTCTGGAACTTGAGAGGGAAGGGTGAAGGATCGAAAGGTAGACGCGAGTTGGGAAGAGATGGGCACAAGGACATTAACCGGGTAGCAGAATAGGCTCGGGTGAGAATGGGTTTGGGTGAGAATGAGTTCGGGTGGGTGAGCATAAGCTTGGGCGGGTGAGAATGAGTTGGGGTGGGTGAGAATGAGCTTGGGTAGGTGGGAATGAGCTTGGTTGGGTGAGAATCAGCTTGGGTGAGCTAGGTTGGGTGAGAATCAGCTTGGGTGAGCTTGGATGGGTGAGAATGAGCTTGGGTGGGTGAGAATGAGGTTGGGTGGGTGAGAATGAGTTTGGGTGGGTGAGAATAAGGTTGGGTTGGGTGAGAATGAGCTTGGGTGGGTGAGAATGAGCTTGGGTGGGTGAGAATGAGCTTGGCTGGGTGAGGTTGGATGGGTGCGGGTGAGAATGAGCTTGGGTGGGTGAGAACGAGCTTGGGAGGGTGAGACTGAGCTTGGGTGGGTGAGAATGAGCTTGGGTGGGTGAGAATGAGGTTGGGTGGGTGAGAATGAGCTTGGTTTGGGTGGGAATGAGCTCGTGAGTTTGGGTGAGAATGACCTTGGTTGGGTGAGAATCAGCTTGGGTGAGAATGAGCTTGGGTGGGAATCAGCTTGGGTGA
>BGPT01002159.1:84976-104713 GCA_003297045.1 Symbiodinium sp. clade C Y103 | reverse complement strand
CCCTAGAAGCGTACCCTTGTGTTGATTCTGCTGCTTGAGCAAAGGACAAAGAATGCAATTGCCTATGGCCGGCGGGCTTGCCGCAGGCAATTAAATATAATCTATATGCATGTACATATATATGTATATATATATATATATATGTATATATTAGGCATTCTCTCTAACACGTTTTCTTTACCTTGTACTGGATATCATTTGGAGGTTATTTGGAGGTGATTTGGAGGTTATTTGGATGTTATTTGGAGGTTATTTGGATGTTATTTGGAGGTTATTTGGATGCTATTTGGATGTTATTTGGAGGTTATTTGGAGGTTGATTTGGAGGTTATTTGGAGGTTATTTGGAGTTTATTTGGAGGTGGATTTGGAGGTTATTTGGAAGTTGATTTGGAGGNCCTCCAAATAACCTCCAAATAACATCCAAATAACCTCCAAATCCACCTCCAAATAACATCCAAATAACCTCCAAATCAACCTCCAAATAACCTCCAAATAACATCCAAATAACCTCCAAATAACATCCAAATAACCTCCAAATCAACCTCCAAATAACCTCCAAATAACATCCAAATAACCTCCAAATAACCTCCAAATCAACTTCCAAATAACCTCCAAATCCACCTCCAAATAAACTCCAAATAACCTCCAAATAACCTCCAAATCAACCTCCAAATAACCTCCAAANCCTCCAAATCAACTTCCAAATAACCTCCAAATCCACCTCCAAATAAACTCCAAATAACCTCCAAATAACCTCCAAATCAACCTCCAAATAACCTCCAAAAAACCTCCAAATAACCTCCAAATAACATCCAAATAACCTCCAAATCCACCTCCAAATAACATCCAAATAACCTCCAAATCAACCTCCAAATAACCTCCAAATAACATCCAAATAACCTCCAAATCCACCTCCAAATAACATCCAAATAACCTCCAAATCAACCTCCAAATAACCTCCAAATCCACCTCCAAAGAACCTCCAAATAACCTCCATACCCTCCAAATAACCTCCAAATCAACGTCCAAATGGGCCCCTACAAGGTCCAAATGATACCAAACCCCAGATCCAAACGGTAACCAAATGGTACCAGACCACAGCAGGATGAACCCCCTAAAGAGGGTAGTCAAAAACGTGATAGAGCAACCTCCTAATGTATATATATATATAAAAATATGTGTACACAGTATACATATGGTTCGTTGTATGTTCCCATTGTATTCCCGGTATATCCCCATGCATACCCCATGTTATTCCCATTTTTCATCATGCCGCCATCCTTTTGACAATGACATAATTATTTGATCTTATTTATATCTATTTATAGTATGCCCATTATTCATTATTCAACTTATTCAATTATTATTCAGTGTATCCCCATTGTTCCCATTATTTTTTCATTATATCCCCATCATTCCCAGTATATTCCCATTATATTCCATTATCTGCTCCTGCATGTTTTCAAAGACCTCCGCATTGTAGTCACTTCTGGATCTTCTTCTTGACATCGACACCTCCACGCATTCGGTGTCAGTTCCAGATTCATCGCCCAGCGTTCCGTCAGCTAAGGAATCTTGATCCGAATCCTTGGATGTACTTCAAATGGCACCAAATGCATCAAGAAGTAAAAACTATTCCAGTAGATTCTCTGATGGTGGATTTCCCTGGTGGGAAAATAAAAACCTAGGACTCAGCAAACTCGGGAATCGTAAGGACCATTGGAGTCGCCATCATAGCCCAATCTCCGGCATTCTTTGAGCCACATGTGTCTCCGCTGTCTCTGCTTCACTCGTTCGACTTCCGAGACCCTTCGGCCTACGGAAAATTCACCGCAGCCCATCACAATGCTGTAACGGTAGCCGAAGTTCACGTTTTTCTTGTGCTTGTGCACTTCCAACTCCTCTGCATCTTTCCTGGGCAAGCATGGGTTTTCCATATCTACAATCTATAGAGTGTTGATTTACCTGGAGGGTAAGTAGTACATCCGGTCACATTTCCCAGTCTGCGGCATCAATGTGGGTACTTCCAAAACTGGGGAAGCTTTCAATTTCAAGATTGTATTTCTTTCTATGAGGTTGTTGAAGGGCAATTCTTGCGCACACACCATCATTGGATTGGTTAATGGGAAAATTTCCAGGAAACCCCTATTTTTGATGGGAAAATCCATGGTTTCCTGTAAAATTTCCCATTAACCAATCCATTGACACCATATTTTGATATATTTTGCCTTGTCCCTATTGTTGTCTTGGCTCTCCTATGTTCTCCCAATTAAGTGCCGGTGACATCGCCATGGCTGTGCCGTTGAGTGGCTCTCTTTCTCCCAGTTCTGCGAATTCTGGTGCTGAAGAAACACGTTGTAGCTCTGGCTCCTCTGTGCCTGAACGGCCGTGATGCCTCTAGAAATGCCAACTGTGCCTCCAGTCGACAAAAAGTGATCCTATATCTTGGGTTAATGCAGGAGGCCCCACTTTTCCTTTGATTCACCCAACTAGTCGAAACGATACATATAGTATACATATTAATATCTCATTGATTCTCATTGTCTATCAGCCTGTCGATTGGGAAATGAGTTTGGGCGGTCCCCAATTTTGAAGCAATAGGTCCTTAACTCTCCTAGATGTGTTGACAACATGCTGCATCAGCATGCCGACCACGGTCAGGCCTTCTGGCACTTCAAAGGTAACCTGAGAGCGGTTCTCTCACCCAACGGATTCCTACAGAAAGTGACTAATCTGCAATCCGAATCAATCCTACACTGCCCAAACACGAAGAAAAACAGGATCACAGCCTGGGTGAATTTTTAGCCAGGTACTACTGGTTACTCAGTTCCCATATATCCATCCGTAGCCGATTACGCAATGTTACCCCACCAACCCATCCAACCAACCCCCTCCTTCCAAAATGCTGCTGTGCAACACTGCGTGGTGATAGCGATGGCAGAGACCGCACCAGGGACCGTGGGGTTGACAGCTCGTCTCCCTCAAACTGCGGGTCTGAGAGACTTTGGTGCACTTACCCTCTGATAAACTAACATAGCCATTGAAATGGTGATTTATTCCATTAAAAATGATGGTTTTCCATAACTTATGTTAGTTTACCAGAGGGTATTGTATACGCCCAGTTTCTGTAACATCTGTCACTTGTGCCTGCACAATCCACCGACATGAAGCATGGAACCCCACACGTCAGCATGAATCGCCCATATTCAAGAGCTGATGATATCACCTATATAGCTAATGGGGGTTGTCTGAAAATGGGATGCCCCCAATTCCACTGGTTTATCATCGGAATCCCCATTAAATGGCCATAAATGGGCTGCTAAATTCTGCCAACCTTACCCCCAGTTTCAAACATACCCACCATAGCCCACCATATCAGTCGAAGGGACGGAAACTCCACGAATGCGAGGCAGATTCCACCCTGGCTCCTTTAAATATCCTGACACTTGGGGCGACTTCTAGGTTCTTGTTCGCGATTGTGGTGGTGAGACTTCCCCAACTTTAAAAGGTGCAAACAGGGGGAGATCTTCATGATTCTCTCACCGTCCTGCAATGCATGGCCTTATACAGGCTCTTAAACGTATCAAAATCTATCTCGCCATCAAACCGCGTCCTTTCGATGCTTCTTTCACAGGGTCTCGAGGTGAAACTGTACCATCCATTCGGCAAATCAAAAAACCTCGGCAAAACTCAGGCTGTCCCCCTGCCAAAAGATCTCTTGAATTCTCATGATGCTCATTTACTCATGTGCAAAGCCAGGATCTGTCCAAAATCGATATCGAAAGCATCACAAGACGGAGCCTCTCTGGCTTCAGGCTTCACCAGTCAAAAGTTGTTCCCCCCAATTCTTGACCCCAAAAGCGCATAAAAGCGCCAAGCAACAGATTCAGCTGTGAATCGCAAATGCATGCGGCCCTGCTATATCCATGTTTCTTCTTTGTCTGGACTTCTTTAAGTCTGCGTAGCTGAGAACAATCCGGAATCTCATGATGTCAGAAGCAAGATGCATAGAGGATGCTACATATTTTACGAAGGACCATGACCCGTTGCCCTCTAGAAAGAAACAGTAACACACCTACACGCTAAGTAGCTTCAAAGGATGAAATCAATTTGGATTGCACCAAAGCACGGGTGACACAACAGCCTTTTGAGCCGAAATGTTAGGGATCAACTAGATAGGTTAGGTGTTGAACGATAGTGCAGCTAAAGCTTAAACATATTTCAAGGCTAGCGGCTAGCCTCAAACCATGCCCCAACTGAGGCTTTCCGCTACTTTCTGCTGCTCAGTTTGCTGGGTATCCTGCTAGGACGTCTCCTTTCAGCCCCAGTAGGTCCGCAACCAACTGATTGCTCGCGAGACAGCGCTGGACTCCTGAATCTGTCGTCTGCTACAGTCGCGAACAGAATGGTAAGCCGCAAGTCTAAACTTCGGGGGTGACTAGCAGGTGAACATGCAACTGCATTCTGTCACGAAGCTCTCATTTTTCCGGGATCTCCAGAAAAAGGGCGGAGTCAAAATCAGGAACACAAAAAAAATAGATCACTGAATCGCCAATGCAGAGATGACCAAACTTTGAAGGCTGCCGGTCTAAAATCTTGATATACTTTGACCAGCTTTGACCTATACCCACATCATGGTTGTTGTGGTTCTCTCCTGCCATGGGCTCCTTGCAGCTGGCCTTTGCAGGTCAAGACATGTTATCGCATTTCAATGAAAACATTTTTCAGCGAGAAAAAAATGGAAACAGGACACACATAACACACGTCTATATCATTCTATATCATTCTATATATATATATATATTTATTTATGTATACATATATGATCATATATGATTATATATGAAGTTGTGAGCCCATGTGAACCCCGCCCAAGTTGAATCAAAATGGCACTTTTGTTTCACGGAAATTTCGGGAAATGATGCGATCTTCGGAGGTTCAATCTGCCTCAACAAGCCCAAGCGTGGCCAAGACTTGCTGTCGCAGCTCGCGAACGCTCATTTCCTGCCGGTGTCTTCCAGGGCAAACACCATCTGTTCCCAGAAATAGATTAAGTGAAAATTGTTAAAAATTGATAGGAAACTCATGTTTTGGTTTGGAAATGTTTGGAAATATTGGAAAACCATGAGCACCAAAGGTTTCCTGCAAATGTTCCCTAATCTTTGAGAAACCTTGATCAGATCGCTGAAGAAAACCCCTCTCAGAAACACTGTTCACCAAAAATGAAAACGGAACCTGTCCTCGCCAATCTCCACACAGACCTCATTTTTCCAGTTGGCTTTGGGAATTGGGCACCCCCAATTCCAATTCATTCCAATGGATGAAAATCATGGAAAATCGCCATGAATGGAGACCCCATTTTTAGACAGACCCCATGACCATCCATGACCCCATTTTCCGAAACTGATCTTTGCTCCAAAATTCTTGCAATGCCATCTGAGACACAAACCTCCTGGCCACTGCGGCATGCGATGGTTCTTAAGCGGCCCATGACGGGCGACGGGCAGTATGTGGATGTCAAAATGCTGTGCAAAATCCATGCTATCAGTTGGCAATTATGGCCTACTCAGAATGACCTTGCATCACCTTGTATCTCAGGGCTGGATAGCACTTACTTACACGTCCAGGTTTGAACCCCTGTCTCTGCCATGATTTGCCGCATGAGCACCAAAAGCTGCAGGGATCCCTCTCCAACCAGGTGGAAAGGTCGACAGGTCGACAGGGACGTTTCCAGTGGCAAATCCTGGCTGAGTCCTGAGTTGGGTCACTCCGCAGGTATTTGCCGCAAAAAGGTGAAGCCTGTCCAGCCACCCAGACCTGCAACGAACTGTTGGGAAACCATTGAGGCAAGATGAGGCAAGCATCAAGCAGGGGTGTAATCATTTAGCCTGAAAAAGATTGAAAAAGTACTGTATGAAACAATATCTTGGGATATCCCTGGCACGATTCTTCCCTTTTGTATAGTAGAGAACGATGATCATTTTTTCCGTGCAAGAATCTCAGCAATCTCATGGCGGGCCTGAACTTTTGAACCCAAATCACCCAAGGTCTTCCAAGCCTGAGTGGGCAGGCTGCCCTTTGCCTGCTGGAGATGTTCCTTGTCGCAAATCATGTCTGAGTTTCCTGCTCAACCTGCACCACAACCCAAGGCCGGACCTTCTCCCGAACCTGGTCATCAAGTGGGGATGGGTCAGAAGATGTCAGAACCTATTGCCCAATACTTGGGGGGATGGCCATCCGGTGAACAGCGCCTGTTGACTGGGCTACAAAGGTTTTGAATGGTTTTGACTAGCGCCTTTCCCAGTTGATGTCTTGACAAATAATAATGCCGTTGCCGTTCCATCCATGCGGCTGCTGATTCCGGCCTTGTGATACAGACTGGGTGACAAACCTTGGACAAACATGGTGACAGACTGGTAGCCCTGAACAAAACAAGACCCAACTGGGCGTCAGGCATACGGTTAGGAATGCCATGCCAAAGAGACCTGCACCGACCTGGTCATGGGGCGAGGCACGAATTAATATGTTTGTGCACATGTGCACATGTGTGTGTGTGTGTGTTTGCCTCTCACGGGTCATACTACATTTTTCACACCGAACAACTGATATTTATATATTTATATATGTTATATTTATTTATTTTATATGTAAAACATATATATTGTGTGCGTGATATAGTTAGGCGACATTATATGTGTGTATAACTGTATAACGTCCATATATGTATATATATATATACATGCATGCATATACATACACAAAATTGAACCAAGAACTTTACGGTGCAGTGAGCCATGAAGCTCAGGTCGCGACCATGACCAGCACATCTTGAATGGCAGCCCGGTAGCCATTCTCAAAGGCGGCTCGCTCGTCTTCGTTGTATCTTGCAACAGTAGACATCACATGAGCTGATTGTGGGTCCCACTATATAAATGCATCCCATCCTATCCTACCACACTGATGTAGAAAGTTTAAGAACAGGTGATATCAGACTGTGAGCAAAAAGGTTCAAGTTGTGTGGTGCCATTTTCCTTTCAAATCACTTCGTCGTCAACCGCCAATACTCACAGATGGCACTGCTGCCTTTGGCATGCTCCAGGGACCAATGTGCTGACGTGCTTCATATGGGAGAGGTACAAGGTACAGGCATCATGCATCATCATTGAAGAATATTCATAGTAATTACTCATAGCAGCATTAGGCACTGGTTTGCACACAGCTACCCTCCAAAAACGAAGCTGTTCCTGCTCCGTTTCATGCAATCCCATCGATGGAAATTTCATGTAGAAACCCATGTTCATTCAAAAGAATTAAAATGTGAAAGCCACCGATGGAAATATACAAATACACCATCACATACACATGAAGTAATGTGATGAAGGTATTGAATTCCATCTCTGAAAGAACTTAAAGCGGAAAAAACATCTTAAATGAGCTCCCATCATCAGGCCTGTGACCAGGGCCACCACCTGTGAATCGTTTCGTGTGGAACACTTGACAAAAGCACTGTGACACGTTTGGTCAAGGAAGACCTTGTCCTATAAAGCCAACATCAAATATTCTAACTGGGGAAAACTGAGGCCCCACAAGAATATCTGCAAGGATCTGGTGTGTAGAGCCGGATCTTTTGAAAGAAAAGCAGGAGAATTTGCAAGAAATGAGCCAAAATCTAACCGAAAAAAACTGGGTGCAACACACTCCACTTGATTCACATGTATTCACATCTCACATCATCTGTCATCATGTCACATAATTGTCGTAATGCCACTGAGTGAGTCACAGCCAAGCCTTCCCAATGCTCAAGTTCGAAGAGCCTCCGTGCCAAAGCCTCGGAACAAGTCACACAAAGCCGCGCAGCGTTCGACGCGGATTTTTCAACGCGCGCCTTTCGGAAGCCCAAGCGCATCTCAGCATCGCGATGCGGTGACTCCATGGCGTTGGGATGACTTGGTCAGCACATGTCAGCACTTAAGTTGATGGAATCGGCGACAAGATTCAAAAGTGCCCTGTAATGCCAGAGCTATGAATGTGTTCAAGAATGTTCAAGAACCCTGCCATGATGTTTTCATCGGACCTCATCGGAATTTGCACACGCTTCCCCCCCTAGATTTGTGGACATGATGACCATGCTGTTACAAAACATGTTATTCACCATTCAACAGCTACCATCCGCGGGCATTGCAGCACGGCCCACAAGTCAAGACCAAGATAGGCCGCCGGGCATTGTCAAAATAATGATAATACTGAAGGCACGCGAACACACACACACACACAGAGACATATATATATATATACTGTAGAAATATACTATTATGTTAGATTCAATTCTCAATGACCTTAAGGGAGGGTTTTTGAGTTGCCGGTTCAGAGGTCAAATTTAGTTTCAGGGTCATTGGAGACCATTTTGTGACCTCTGTCTCGATATCCACAGCAGAGCTCGCAAATGGGCTGTGTCGCAAACTGAGATACACCGATACACCCCCCAAATGGCAATTTTCATCAATTTTCATAGTGAAAATATGTGAAAATAATGATAACCAGGGGATTTGTCTGCCTGGTTTAGGGGTACCTATTTTGGGGCGAACCCACATGTTCGGGCTGTATCTCAATGTATCTCACATCCTCCAAGACCAGTCTTTTTCACTACGAATCCGAGACCATTCTCACTTCATTTTGGAGAGCACCTCACGCAATGAGCACTGCATTTTGTTGCCAACTGTTGCTGAGAACCTTTGAGAACCTTTTGACCTTACAGGATCTTACAGGTACTTCCAAGTGCAGCAATGCAAACGCAGAATGGGAATGATGTGTGTTTTCTGCTGGCTTCTTTAACCCATCCACGAAAATCCAAGAACTAGCTTTCAACAGTGAATAATTGGGACCATGAGGCCTTGCTTAATTGAGCAGCTCGCGGAGGGTCACAACCTGCGCAGCGGGAGGGAGCCCAAACGGGGAGCACCAAACAGTCACCGTTGCTGCAGTTGCTGTGGGATTCCAGAGCCTGGTTGGGAGACATTCATAGCTGCTGCTGTCACTGCTGCAAGCATGATGAAGCGAAGTCGCTGAACGGCAGCCTGGAGAATCTGGAGAAACATCAATGGATTTCTTTAGTTGGTAAAATCTTTCTAAAAAAACATGGTTTTGACCCAAATGTGCAGCTTTCCGGGATTTTCCTGCACAGTTTGACCTCAACCAACTCTGGGAAGCAACCACCCAACCCATACCAAGGAAAAGAAACGTTGCACAAAAACCAGATGCGACTGGTCCGGTTGCCACCTCATCAAAGGGCTTCGCACCTACCTCGGCACTCTGGGTCGATAGCACACGGCAGCAGAGGATGCCATGGTGGTTCTCAATACTCCCAGGCTCCGACCAGACTGCCAGTTTTTTGCCATGGCAATGACCACTGGAAGTCGCTGGAAGCTGTTCTTTTCCATTTTTTCCATGGCAGCAGGCAGCGGATAGGAATCCAGCCACTAGCAGTCACTAGTGTATACTAGTGTCAAGCTCCACCCTGACTCCGCACGCAGCAGCATCCCCTTTTAGGGATGTCGCAAGCCGTGGATTGTGCAGCAAAGGTCAGCAAATCTAAGGCCTTCCGGCCTTCCCCACAGATCAGGTTGCTATTTGGACCATGGCAACTCTGAAGCTATGTATCTACCCACATCATCCCATGGCACACTACTAAGACTTTGACGTACGGCCCACTCTAAATCCTTTCATTCATGATGGGAAAGGATTGGTCTGGTGAAATTCCTTCAATACATAGAATACACTTTCATATATGTGTGCCAATATCACATACACACTCATACACATAGGTAGGTAGATAGATAGATAGAAAGATAGATATAGATAGATATAGATAGATATAGATAGATATAGATAGATATAGATAGATGTAGATAGATGTAGATAGATGTAGATAGATGTAGATAGGTATAGATAGGTATAGATAGATAGATATAGATAGATATAGATAGATAGATAGATAGAACGGAAGTAAATCTCCTGCCAAATTTGCATGATTGAATGGAACTGGCACAGATTGACAGAAATTCGCTTTACTTTACGTACTCATCACATCTCAAAATGCACCCAACAAGCAGAATGGCAGCATTATGAAGCAACCTGGGCAACAGTGGGGAAACTGTGCAGTCTATGTGCGGTGTAGGGCAATGAAATAGATGCCTAGGCACTGTCAGCAAGCTCTTGCAATCACAGTCGATCACATTTATATATCGATACATATGTACATATACATATATATATATATATGCATATGTATATATATATATATAAATATAAATCTAAATATATACACATATATATATATACACATGTTACATTGTTTACATTTATGATTTTGAGATATGACTGCAGTTGTACCCTGGAGGTGCGACAGTCCTTGCGACACTTATGGGGATTCCAATAGAGCCATGTCCACAACTGTCACAGTCCCACCAGTCCCAACTCCAGGGTGCAACTGCTACAGGACATCTCTCTATTGATGTGCTGCTGACCACAGAACTGGAACTGGACCATCAAGCCCAACCATGTCCTGACATCTCGTCATTGTCTCGTTAAAAGTGGACAGATATGGACGATGACAAATGCCCAAGGGTCGAAGCCACTGGGCTTGGGTCGCCATGGGTGGACTCTCAAACCAAATGCATGGTCTTGACATTCAAGCAGCAGGACGGCGCAAACGATTCGTCGTCATCGTTGTTGGTGTCTCTGGGTGACAGCCAGCCAGTGAAGCCCTTTTTGATCGAATGGGCTGAACCGCCAAAGGTCCGCTCAGATTTGAAGTTCAAGATTTGATCCGCTTCCTCCTCTGGAGGTTTCATGATCTGAACTTGGCCATGCAAGCTTCCCACAGTGACACCCAGGCTGTCACTGATGGGAGCGGTGAATTTCTTGGCTCCTGCCGCTGCGCCCGTCAGGCTGATGACACCATATCCGTCGGGTTCCTCAAAATCCTCAGCCAGACCCGTCAACGCCATAATAGTCGACACTGGGTGTGAGCGCCTCAGTCTCTGATGGCAATCGACAAAAAAAATATCAAGCACTACGAGTTATGTCCAACTGCTGTTCACATTGTTTAATATCAGTCATCCCTTCAGCAGGCTAAAAGCATTGGAATTGGTTTAAATTGGTTTAGCTTACAACTGCCCAAACATGCCTAAACTAATACCTGTGCCGGCCTGTGCCCAGACTCCAGAATTGAGTTCCGATAGTTCTGGCATGCAACACCACAAAATACAGACATATCGAAAAATACAAAAGATGTGGAAGCGTGAAAAGGCAAAGAAGATTACCCTCTGGTGAACTAACATAGCTATTGAAAATGGTCATTTGTAGTGGATTTTCCCATAACAATTGGTGATTTTCCATAGTTATGTTAGTTTACCAGAGGGTAGAGCCATGGAAAATGCCCATATCCCATCTCATCGGCCAGTTGGTAGATAGGTTTCCTTGTTACGGGTGATTATAATCCCCAATAACCTTGGTAGTATAACTCCCAATACTAATTGATCAACCGTAGCTCTCCTATGCTGTTGTGGGCTTCTGATTTTGTCATCTGCTCACTCTGCCTATGTACGCTCAGGAACTCGTTATCAAAACTAACTACTACAGTACAAAGCATACTGCACAAATCTGCACAATGCACACTCACAGCGTGTATATTATATAATATATATATATGTGTGTGTGTACATGTGTGTGTAACACATAAAGACATATATCTATATACATGTGTGTGTGTGTGCACGATTGTTACCAGTCCACATAGATAGAATAATATATATGTATATATGTAGACATAAATAGCAATGTATGATAATGTATGTATATCTCTGTGTGTGTGTCCGTGGTGAACGATGCAGATATGAATGCAGCACTTTAAAGGACATGTAGTAGACATATTTCATTCGCATCTGTCCGGCAAGCTGCATGTGTGCACTCTCCAGGGCATCATCCACTTTGTAGATGGCCACCAGTATGTGACGTGATTGTAGCCACTTTCTGCTGCACACACCGCGTTTCGTCGTGAGCACCACAGTGTGGAAGGCCGCCTTACCATCCTTGCTGGTGGCATTGCTAGTGTGCTTATCCTCCTCACAATATTGCGCTCGAAAGGAGATGTGATGATCACCTCCCCCGAGACCTGTGGCCGTCAGCCTGCTCAAGCGGATGTAAATCCTGCGATCCGAGGCATTCTCGAAGATGTGGTAGGGTCTCATCACTGACATGCGAAAAATCGCTCCGACAGGAGAGTGATCGCTGGTGCAAATCTGCGGGGAACTGCTGTAGCTTCCGGGTTCAAGTTCAAGTTCCTAAGGTAGCACCAAATTACAGCTTTGAATCATTGACCATGGAGTAGCTCAACAAATTGAGGTGACTATCATGGCACTTGGCACCTCCTCACTATTTCAAGCCAAATTTTCAAGCCAAATCTCTCCCCCGGACCAGCCTGGCCTACTTGGGTCAAAAAAAACGGATTGAACTTGACATGTTTCAAAATGCTCCAAACGCACCCAAAAGGAGTTTGCTCAAAAATGAGGTAAACCGATGATCAACCATTTGATTTGAGGTTTTCCCATGGTTTTCCCCATGTTTTTTTCCGACAAAACAGGGCTGAAATTTGCCACAGGCGTCCATATCTGGAAAGGATCGCCACAGGACTCGATCGGTCCAAGACGGCACCCGTGCTTTTCGGTCATCGTACGGCCGTAGCCCAGTCTCTGGATCCACAGCCTCGCCTGCAGTCAACGAGTCGTCGGCGCGATGAATGGATTGGTTTTGCTTGAAAGGAAAGTCCAGGAACGTGGGAAAGGATGGAACAGGTGTTTACTAAATGTTGTTACATTTTACTAAGCCCCCCCCAAGGGTGGGGTCTCAACTTGCAAGCGCAATGCTTCGAATTCTGCGACACAAAATGATACACAACTCCAGCGACCACACCCGTTCGCCTGGAATGTGCTGGTATGTTGGTGCGAAATTCAACGGCCCTGGCCGTGGCAGCTATGCGCTCCAGCACAAGACATGGCAAAAAAGATCCGACGCAAAAAAAAAACTGCGGCGCCTTCTCGGAAGTTGCAGAAAGCCTCACCATCGGCCTGCACCTCGGGAGAATCAAGATGCAGCTGCAAGGTCATTTTCGCCTTTTTCGGAAGGCACTTCCATTTTTCTTGGCCCAAAAATGACCAAAACATTCCAAAATCTGCGGCCGCGAAACCTTGAGTAGCTGGTCGTACTCTTGAAGCTTCTCCCAGCAATGGTTCTGGATCAGCTCCAAGCATTCCTCCATGGCACAGAACTTCAAAAAAATCGTGGCTTCAACTGGACATTGCATCCCCAATGATGAACTGGGAACGTGCCAGGCCTTTCTCTCAATGTCAAGCCGGTAGTTCAAGTCACCTGCCCGGCCGGAGCGTGAGAAGGCAACATTTCTTGAAGTGTTGAAATCAATATATAGACCGGAAAAATCAATGTTAAAGGCAACGCTAAAATTTCCATGTCAATAGACGTCCTATTGTTCTTAATCAATCATCAGCATTTCAGTCTTGAAATGTCCTTCTTTTTGCGTCCAAGGCACCTACCCAAATGACGTGTTGAAACCTGAGCAGAGAGATGCGTTTCATTTCATCCGACTGCATGTTTGCAGCCCCCAGACCTCTTGAATTTGTTCATACATTGCATGTTTAATCTTTGCATAATTTCAATGATTTTGATGATGTGATCTCAGAGAAGCATGTGCAGTCGCAGCAGGCCATGACTGCAAAATACTGGAAAACCTTGAAGGCCATGACTGCAAAATACTGGAAAACCTTGAACATCCGTGCACTCAGTTGTCACATGCAAATGTATCATATTTATAACATGTACATATCACATATAAAACATATAAAAACATATCATAACCTGATCATAAATGTATACAAATACATATGCTAGACGATATTTATCTATATATATATATATATATTGTGCAAATGTATGGATGTATTACTGTATATTACTGTATGTATATAGTATATATATATGTCTGTGTGTGTATGTGTGTATGTTACTATATGTATGTATATATGCAGCCAAGTGACTGGTTCGTCAGAGGTCTCTGGGAATCGGTGGTCAAACAAATCCCTTCGATAATATGGGCCGAGTCCAAATTGCGCCGTGAGACGTTGCATTGGTGGGCGGCCAAGTGTGAGGACACAAAACAAATGGCATTGTCACCGATCCAAAAGGACAAAGCAAGGCCACCTGGAGGTGGATTTGCTAACTTCAGGTGGTCAAAAAAAAACAGGTAATTAGATGCCCCAGTTTGGGTGGGATTAACCATGGGGAAAACGAAAAAATCAAAAAAATAAATATCCACGCACATCAGGCGGCCTTTGTTGGAATACAATCCTCCCAAACCAGTCTCTTCATGGCTGGCCACCACCGAATGGATGCTCTTGCTCACGCGCTCAGTGGCCAAGAACAGAATCTGACAGTGGCCCATGTCATGTCGACATAACGTCAGCAAGGATGGCAAAGAGCTCTGCACCAAATCATGCCAATGCTCAAAGCAGCTGCTAAAGCCTGGCGGCGAAGTGTAGCAACACTCCTCAACACCTATCAAGTAGATGTCGCAGCCAGGCTTCAACCAATCCTTGGCGAACATGTGCTCCAAACATGCCCTTCAAATATCTGTCAATGCCTTCAGACTTTCAGGCGAACAGTTTGGCGGATTGCAAAATTTCCCAGAATCAGTGAAGGGAAAATCTGCAGGAAGCCCACCCTTTGTTTGGGGGTCTCCCGTGGGTTGTCCCTTAAGCCTTAAGCCAATTCATTGAAACATTGAAAAGCTATGCCAGCTATGTCCTTCTGCCGTCCAGGAAACCTGTAGGTCGGCTGGTGGCTCCACATTGCCCAGATTCCAGGTCCCTGCAAAAACTCTCAACTCCACCTTTTCATCTTTTCCCCACCTCGGATTGGGGTGCGAGAAAATGGTCAGAAAACGGGCCTCCAAATCAGAGATCTTGATACATCAGAAAAGCTTTACAGTATCATCAATTCATACAACTAAGATCACTACTAAGATCAACTAAGTCTGTATAGCAACAGGGAGAGTAGCTGAGTAGCTAATCATATAGAAATATATATAGAAATAAGCTAACTATAGCTAACTATATTAGAGTTATAGAAGAGAGTACAAAAGTTATAACAAGTTTGTGTGTACAATGTGTACATATCCCCCTAACAGTGAACTACAGCTTCATGTCCAAACGTCGCCATCCACCGCCTTGCCGCCTTCCCCTGCCAGGGCACAACTCTTCGGAACGTGTCCCAAAACGGGTGGATCCGCGATAGATCTTGGCCCGCAAATGCTTGTAGGCTTGCACGAATCGGCCGCAGGATGCACCCATGGCTGACTTTTGTTTGCTTCGAACTTATCGGCTTCTTGGAAGCAGAAAGAAATCCAAAATAGCTAAGCTAACATGGTCATGTGTAAATCTGTATGAAGTTATGCAGCTTATTGCAGCTTGCCCATCTATAGAAGTATGCAGTGCCATGTTTTGTTCGGCTGCGAAAACAGGCTTCAACCTGTCGTTCATGCTGCTTTAGAATCCACCACCACTTCTTGAGCTGAAGCGGTAGCGACAGGATTGGCAAACACTAAACTGGTTGGTGCTTTCAACTGGTCCAAAAGAATTCGTCAATTTGGATCATCATCCTTACCCTCTGGTAAACAGCCACATAACTATGGAAAGTCACCATATTGTTCAGAGGAAAATCCACTATTCCTATGGCCATTTTCAATAGCAAACTGTCAGTTCACCAGAGGGTAAATAGTTTGGAAAATAGGTTGAAACCCCCAACCTGATCCAACCTGTAAAGCACACACAAAATCTAGCTGAGGCGAAAGGCAAGCTGATCCACCAGGGGGGCACCACCGTCCTGACACGACTTGTCGGATGCGACGACGAAGATGCTCAGTCTACAAAGCTCAGCTTCCAAACAGACTTTCTCTCCAAGAATTGGTGGTGAAAATCTGCCGGAAACCTTAAATTGGGAGGTAAAATCAATGGACAAAAGAATGAATCACCACACATTGTGCTCGCTCTTTTTCTCCACTTGCCGCTTCAATCTTTCTCTCATCCATCTCTGAGGGACGTTCCTTGGTCAAAGCTGCACAAACATTCCCAAATCGAATAATCAGTGGAGATGCCTAGATTGTGGATGATTCTGGCAACCACAAATCAGAAAAACACTGGCTTTCCACTCTTGATCGTTAGATTCGATGCATTGACTGAGCACGCGGCTAGCATAAGAAGAGGATCCTGACTTAGCACACCCAAATCTTCCAGAGCTTGCCCCAAGAGGTCAAAGTCCTCGCAACAAAAATCGGGCCGTTCAGAAGCTGACCATGAACACAAATTGGAGCTATGAGCCAGGTATCTTGGCGAACAGCCTCGGAATTGACAGAATAGCAATGAATAGACTATCTTGTGTTGGTTTGCCATGGTTTGCCCTGTGCAGTCTTGAAATTGTTTGCCTGTTTCTCTCTCTCTCTCTCTCTCTCTCTCTCCATCGCTATTTGATCTATTTGGCCAGCCTGCCCTAGACCCATCATGTTTTTGGATTTCAAATGATTCCAACATGCAAACCGTACAGACTACGTAGATAGTGAACAGTAGACTAGGAGGGTTCTGCCCTCCGTGCAGGAGTTGAACATCAGCCACCCCTATGCTTGGCATCGCATGCTGGATAATCACCTTGTTGTGTTGGTGGATTCATTTCGGTTGCCAATGCCAGGGAGAAAAGAACTCTGTATCAAACCCTGCGCCAAAAAACAAACGCACTTTTTCCATCTTTTTCCCACATACAATATCTAAGTTCAACCATCAAAAACATCACGGCACTCTCACCTCCTCAGGCAATTGCTCACCATGTTCCGCCATGCACTGCGTGGCAAGCCTGGCAAAACATCAGCTTGGGGTCCAGAGCCCAGATCCTTGTGAAATGTTGTGAAAATATGTCAAAATCCCATATCCCAAGATTGCCCCTGCCTGAGTACGCCAGGGTGTGCGAAAGAGAGCGCCGCACAGGCCCTAGCTACCTCCCAGGTGATGCTGATTGTGCTGTCAGGTGCCAAGTTTTGTATATATAATTTTGCTGAGATGATAATTAGATATCGGCACCTTCACCACCAACGCTGGCACCAGCTCAGATTCACGCCGTGTGATGGCGTCACATAGCAATTCGTTGGTCTGGGCATGATAGATGGTGAGTCTGGCATAGGCCTCCGCGGCTTGGTGCATCTGATCACACCTTCCGCATTTTGGGGTATGGGTCAAAATTGAAGGCCCAGGGGACCGCAGGGGACCGCAAATGTTGGTCATTCCAATATGGAATAGTATTGACATGTATTGAACATCCAACTATCGGGATGCTGAAGTTTGACCCAGACCTATGCGATGATATCACCGGTAAAGATGGTGCCTCGCCTCGAGCAAACCGATCAAGGACGAGATCTTCGGCAGGGTTCGCTGATTCTCCAGATGGTCCTTTCCCAGGTATTATTCCTTTTGACATGCCCACATGTCAAAATTCCAACAGGTTCACCAACCTTTTCTTTCAACCTGTTCTTTTTAACGAACCTTTGCTACAGATTTGTTCGGCTCTCCTCTGCATCCTCATCTTGTGCCGAAATCTCTTCAGTCTGATCTGCCTAGTATCAGGTAGTGGTGAATCGGCTGACTGAAACATGTTGAAGAGTTGTTGAAATGGTTTGAACATGGGGTGTATCCCAACAATTACCACTTATATAAATAGAACAACGATGCTAAACTATTATAATTTGGAGGTGTTCCGTGGGTTTTCCCCCAAATTGTCAGACAAACCCACCTGTGTTAGTCATGCCATGCCACGCCTCCAAGGCCAACGTGTGGTGCGGTAAAGTCTCACTGATGCATTCGAACAGCGGCGTGTGGGCCATTTGGAAATGCCCATATGCCCGGCCCACCTGAAACAGCTGAAACAGGCAAGGCAAAGGTCATGATGTCAGATGATCTAAGGATTTAAGCATCAAAAATGGGTTGTTTTACATGAACAATGGATAAAAATGGTGCCTCCTAGCGAGCAACGGCCTGGGATCGACATGATCAACTCAACCTCCCTCCTGTATTGAGAGGTTGAGAAGCCTGAGGCACCAACCATGCAGAGTTCATCTGTGGTGTATGCCTGGACATTCTGCAACACGTGCTCCGGGGCATTGAAAAACAGCACGCCTCACATCACTCGAACTTCACACACGGAGCATTTCTTCCTCAAACATAGCTTGCTGGAAATCAGCCCATGAAGATTTTCCTGGCTAGAAACCCCATGTGTACAGTTTAATACAGATTAATAAAGATGTTCAATTGCCATGTTTGCTTACCAAAGGGTCAAGAAAAACGTCACAGGATGTGATGTCACAGGACTTGATATAATGTAATATATTGAAATCAAATGAAATCAACAGATTTGGTCATCTAATGCTGGCGAAGGTTCCATGGCGGATGTCAGCTTCTGAAAAGGAAAAGAGAAATGTTGCCACGGCTCGTGGATACAACCTTAGAACCGCACAAAGACCTATTACCAAAATGCCCAACGACGTACATCAATGCACATCATGCAATCAATAAACTGAACCGATGGCAATGGCTTTACACGGAATGAACGAAATAAAATGATATAAAATCCACTACACAGACCTATTGCAATAACAATTCGGCACGTCTGAATCCAAAGCTGTTTTGAAGATGCAAGTTGAGAGTACCATCCAAAGACCATGCATACTGCTCCAGGATGCTTTTACAGCATTTACACCAGCAAACACAAGCAAGGATACCCTCCAATTGTCACACGTGGCAATGGAAAATCCACCGTTTACAGCTGATTACTGTATCATATATATAAATCTTCATTTAGTTCAGAGATTTCCCACTTGCCACGTTTGATTAATTTTGGGTTCAAACATTGTTTTTGTATGATTTTGCCAGAGCCAAGCAGCTCTGATGCATGAGAACAAACATAGTCTCCGATCTTTGCCTGGAATGACATGCAGCAGCTGATGGCGAATCCACGCATCCTAACAACCGAAATCTCATGAGGATGGTCACCAGAAACAATGGAGATACATGGAGATAGTATCCATTCATGAGCCAGGCTGCAAATAATGTTTCATCACTTTTTCGTGATTTGGCGAAAGCACTCGAGATGAGACAAAGAGATTGAAGATTGTGAGCACGAATCCGGCGCGGAATATCTTGTGCGAAATAGTCCTTGGATCTTGGAGAATCAGGGCAGAAGTGGTGAACCTTCAGAAATTACCAGGCAAAGTGTTTCCAAAGATCTTAGTATTGATTTTCACTCACAAAAATAATGCAAGAAAAGCTCGAATAGTAGTGGATTTGACATTTGTAGCCGTGCGTGCGCGTTGACAAGCAAGGCAATAGCTTGAGGTTCAAGTTCACCTCTTCGACGAAAAGCCTCATCGCCCAATAGCTCCAGTAAAAAGCCTCGCAGCGATCGCCTTCTAACCCAGCTATAAATAGGTTAAGGGTGCAGATTTATTTTGGGAATTTTTTTTGTTTTTTTTTGGGAATTTTTTTTGTTTTTCAGTTTGGGGCACTTTTCCTTGCTATTTCCTGCATTTTGGAGCTAAAACTGCAATTTGCTACATTTTGGAGCTAAAATCT